>CADDIJ020002257.1:0-24031 GCA_902809745.2 Tetradesmus lagerheimii | reverse complement strand
CCCCCCCCGGCGGAAAGAGGCAGTAGCGGCAGTTGCACCTGCAACACGTGCGCATGCCGTGCCATCGTCATGTGTGTACAGTGCTCTTGCAGAGCTGCAAATGTTTTTGAATCCAGCAGTGTAGGGGATGTTATCATCATCGACAGCTGCATTGAGTGTTTTTGACTGTTGCATACCAAGCGCAAGTGCTGAACATAAGAGTCTCCCTGGCTACGGCTGCAGTTGCAGCTCTGCTGACTGAGTGGTGCCGTGCCTGCCTGCGTATCTTGCAGCAATGCTCGCCATGCAGGCCAAGCCTGTTGAAGCTGCACAGCCTGATGCAGACGCTAGAGATGCACAGAGTGACCCGCAGCCGCAGCAGCAGCTTGGGCCGCACCGCCAGTCATCACAGCCGGCCGCGGCAGTAGCAGCAGCCGCTGCGCGTGCAGCAGGCCAGCCAGCAGCTGGTGGCAGCGCCTCTGGTGCTGCTGCAGCCAAGCCGCTGGTGCTGCTGCTGGATGTGCACCTTGATGCTCCCGTGCTGCTGCTGCCACTGGACAGCGCCAGTGACGACCGCATCGAGGTCGACCTTGGCACGCTGCAGCTGTCCAACCGCGTGCTGTGGGAGATGCGAACCGAGCAGGACAGCCAGAAGCTGCTCGTGGATGAGCTGCAGGTGCGCGGCATCAAGCGCTGTGCAGGAGGACTGGAGAGGGTTGACAGCCGCAGCTTTGGATGCATTCTTGCACTGCTATTGGTTTAGGATCGGTTGGTGCATGGTGCCACTGCCTGGTTCTGACACCTGCGTTTGATTGAGTGCTCACTGCGTGTATCTTTACTGTCTCTTCGCGCTGCCGTGCAGATAACGCTGCAGAAGGTCAGCGGCTGCGTGGTGGAGGATGGCCTGCGCGGCCGCAACGTCATCAGAGACATGGCTGGCGGCGTGCAGGTGGCGGTGCGCCGCACCCTGCTGGCTGAGCCGCTGCCGCTGCCGCCCATCACCACGGCCGTCAACGTGCCCAAGCTGCGCGCCTCGCTGCTAGACAGCGAGTATGCACTCATCCTGGCAGTGCTGGCAGGCAACTTTGGCGAGGCTGCGGACCTGCCTCGCAACATCGCCTGGCTGCACCAGCAGCTGCTGACAGACAAGATGGCAGCGGCACCGTCTGCTGCCTCCTCGTCTGCCTTTGACAGCGCTGCTGCGTCAGCGTCACCCGCTGGTGTCATCCCTGAAGATGGCAGAGAGGGCAGCACCCCTGCTGCAGCTAGTGTGCAGGGTGTGGAGTCAGATGCTGCTGTGAAGCGGCAGGTTGTGTCTGACTTCTCCTGCACCTCCAGCAGCCTGCTGGGCCTGCTGTGTGACCTCACCACTGTCAAGACCACGGTCAGCATTGGGCAGTCGCAGCTGATGCTGTACAACAAGCAGCAGCAGGGCCTGCCGCCTACCCCGCTGGGGTCAGCTGAGTTCAGCAACCTGTGGGTGGCAGTGCAGCTGACCCAGGCTGGCAACATGCTGCTGTCGCTGTCACTGCCCAGTGTGTGTGCCAGAGACCTGCGGCCTGGCGTCCCCAAGGTGGGCAGGCACAAGTGTAGCAGCGGATGTCTGAAGCTGAACCGGGCAGCCTTGTTGTGCGTCACAGCCGTAAGACCAGACCAGCACGTAATGCTGGCCGCAGTTGCATATTGTCGCATGGCAGACAGAACTAACTGTGTGTGCGCAACATGGTACGATGATGTAACCTGCCATTGTTGTACCGCCCCGCGTCAATGTGCCCCTGCAGGAGGCGTCGCTGGTGCTGTCTACAGCCGAGATTGGCGCCACAGCCAACCTGGGCACCAGCCTGACGGGGACAGGCGCAGCACCCCTACCTGATGGGTGCCCACGGCAGCAGCCCACCAGCAGCCCACCAGGCGGCAGCAGCAGCAGCAGTGCGTCAGGGCTGCTGCCGTCGCTGCTCACGCTGGAGTACAGGGTGGTCAACAGCATCGGCGCGCAGCCTGCTGCGGCCATGCAGGTGCGGCTGCAGCGCCCCACGCTGGTGCTGGACGTGGGCTTCATCATGCGCGTGCTGCACTTTGTGGCACCCAGCGCAGGCCTGCAGGGCCCGCTGCCCCGCGCCTACGACACCCGAGAGCTGCACCTAGGCCCACAGCCATACGTTGCAAGTGATCACCTCTGGCTGAGCCCGGAGTATCGTCTCATTGCGGATGCGCCAGGGCTGGGTGAAGCTGTGTATGACGGCCAGGGCCACGCACTGGTGCTGCCAGATTGTGTGCCGGCCATCGAGCACGTGCCGCTGATCGTGGTCGGGCGCGGTAAGACGCTGCGGCTGCGCAAAGTGCGCGTGATCAACAGGCAGGCGCTGGCTGGCGTGCTGCTGCTCGGCCCTGGGGGACGGCTGCTGGCTGAGGAGGCTGATGGAGTGAGCTGGCACGGCCCTGAGGAGCTGGCACGGCTGCGCAACAAGGCCGGCAGGTGCGGCGGGGGTAGCCCAGGGCGGATGCATGCCAAGCGCCGTGTCTCTGCCTGTAGTCTTGGTCTAGAGTCAATAACTGCTTGTGATATGCGAGTGCATGCTGTTGTGTCAGCGCCTGTGCCCATACACATGTGCTGACGACGGGTGCGCGTGCTCTCCAAGAGCTGAGCTCTGCAGTGCTCATCTGTCCGCTGCTTGCAGGCACATCTTCAGCCGCAAGGGCGCTGGCAGCCACTCCTCCAGCGGCCAGCCGGCAGCAGCAGCGCCAGCAGCAGGCAGCATGGACATCAGCCTGCATGCTGTCGGTGCTGCAGTGTACCTCGTCGATGCCCACACAGCAGCAGAAGGGCAGCCCATGCAGGAGACACCCTCGGGCAGGGCCTCTCCAGCTGCTGCTGGCACCAGCATACCTACCAGCAGCGAGCTGCGACAGCGGCCTGGCAGCGCAGACAGCAGCAGCAGGGGCTGCTCAGGGTGTGGTGCCGCTGACGATGCAGCGCAGGGTGGGGATGGCGATGATGTTGAGCTGCTGCAGCCCGCTGAGAGTGTGAAGGCTGCTGGGGGTGACGGCGAGGGTGGGGCCAGGCGCAGCGCTGAGATGCTGCGCATGCTGGGGCTGTACCTGGACCTGGGCCTGGAGGTGCACATACAGGTGCGCTGGACAGTGCGCATGGCGTGGCGTGTTCATTCGTGCCGTAGTACCCAGTTCACACAGCAGCAGAGGGCAGCTGCGGGTCCATCAGCTTATGCTGACAGAGGCGGCTGCGGTAACTCTTGTTCTGTGCAGGCCTGCAGTTGTCTGCAGCAGTGGGTGCACTTGCCATGAGTTTCAACTGCTGTTGCTGCTGTTGCTGCTTGTGTGCCTGCAGGACAGCGACTCTCAAATCACAACACAGCTCAAGGGCTTGTCGGTCAAGGCACAGTCACGGCTGCTGGAAGACGCAGCAGGTGGCGCTGGGCCCACTGACAGCGAGGACGCCCCAAGCGCAGCCAGCTACCGGCCTGCTGTGGCGCAGGAAGTGGCCATCAGCATCCTGGAGCCGTGTGATGTGCGCGTGGTGCTCAAGGCCAGCGCGGCTGTGCAGGACGTTGCGCTGGACGTTTCTGCGCTGCAGCTGCGCATGTCGCCAGACGTCATGCAGCTGCTGCTGCACTTGCACAAGGTAAGAGCAGCACATCTGCTGGCGGCCCCAGCAAGGAATGTGTGTTGCTTGTTGAGCGAATGGCTGGTGCTGCTGATGGATATGGCGTTTCAACCCACCACACCTTGCAGAGTATGGCTGCTGCCTTCCAGGCATGCTGCAGTCTGCAGAATGTAAGATAACGAGCAAGCGGATGGCCTAAACTCAGAAGCCGCTTGTGTGTGCTGTTTCCATGCTGTGGCCAGGTGGTGTGGGAGCCACTGGCTGTGCCCCCTGCCGACCAGCCGCTGGTGCGCGTGGACCGCTTCGGCTGCCTGTGGAGCAGCCACAGCGCTCCCGACTGCCCCGGCACTGCTGGCGCCAGCTACGCCACTGCAGGCGCAGGCGGTGTGGATGTGGTGGGCAGCGACAAAGGCGTCACGCTGTGGCGGCCACAGCCACCTGTGGGCTACGCCATCCTTGGCGACGTGCTGTCGTCAGGTGGGTGGGGCGCATGCCATCCAAGCTGTGTTGATTGGTTGCTGTGATTGCCTTCAAAGTGGCAAGCTACTTGTGGGTTACTGTGACGAGCTGCTGCACTTGCTCTTGTTGCATCTTGGCTGCAACCTACCCGCCCTTCCTGCCTTCGCTCGCCATTGCCATGCTGCTGCAGGCCACAGCCAGCCAGACCACCAGGTGGTGGCAGTGGCCATCAACAGTGGCTTAGTCACCTACCCAACCGGCTTCAGCCTGGCCTGGGAGTCGCCAGGGGTCAGCATCTGGAGGCCCGTGCCCCCGCCAGGCTATGTGGCAATGGGCTGCGTCGCCTCACTGCATGCTGCTGGCGGCAGCAGGAGCTCGGCTGCTGGTGACAGCCATCAGGCTGGTGGGCTGGTGCCGCCGCCGCGCAGGTCGTGTGTGGTGGTGGCGCGCCAGGTGGCAGTTGAGGCGCTGCTGGCCGAGTGCATGCTGCTGTGCACCAACGGCAACCTGTGGTGCATCCAGAACAGCGCCGGCACGTTTGAGGTGGCCCCGCCAGATGCACACAAGCCACAGGTGCGGTGCAGCACACTCGCAGGTGACAGAGGTGCAGCTGCACAATGTGTTCTGGTGCATGAATGGATTCTGCTCTCACGTGGATGATGAGTACAGCTGTCGCGGGTTGGGGCGGCTGGACATCTGTTGGCGGAGGCTGCCGTGTCACGTGATGCTGCAGGTGCTGTCGTTTGTGGCGCCTGTACATCCTGTGCAGCTGCATGCCGTTCCCGCCACGTCACGCTGAGTACTGTTTGCACCTGTCCTCCATCCACTCACTGTGTGTAGGTGGCGCTGTACGACTTGCGCTCGCCGTTGGGCATAGCCCCAGCAGCGCTGAAGCCACTGCAGCAGCCTGCAGTGGGCAGCAGCGTGCAGGGCACCAGCCCCTTCAGCCACAACCCAGCACCGCCCAGCCTGCAGGCAGCACACGCCTTTGCTGCGCAGCGCTCAGCACTGCGTGCTAAGGTGGCCAGGTCTGGCCAGGTGAGCAGTGCACGGCAGCAGCAGCAACGGCAGGTGCCAATGCTCACCTGTGTGTGCATACGTTGTAGCTGCTTCAACAGGAATCAAGCCACCCTTTTTGCTGCGCACTGTAGTTGCAAAAATTCTGCCATAAGCTGTGCTGCCACCAGCTGCTTGGGCAGTAGGCACACTACAAGCTCCTGCTGTGCTGTCGCAGGTGACGAGCACTGTTGAGTTTGCGCGCATCTGGTGGGACAAGCATGCCAAGCACCCTTCCATGACCAAGGTCAGCTTCTGGAGGCCGCTGCCGCCCCCAGGCTACGTCATCCTGGGCGACTGCATGGTGCCGGGCATGTACTGCCCACCTCAGACGGTGCTGGTGGTGCGTGACACAGACCCCTCGGAGGTGGTGGAGGGACGGCCTGCGCTGCTGGCACGGCCCATCAAGCTGCTGCAGGTGAGGGCTGGCTCCGGCACGACTGCAGCTGGTGAATGCAGGCAAGCTTGATAAGTGTGCACCACACGGGATTGCAGGAGTCAGCAGGCAGCTGTTTTCGTGTGTGGTATGCCGAGTTGTCGTGCAGTGGCTAAATGTAGCTCATGTGCTGCGGTGATGGCTGGCTGCAGGTGTGGCAGGACGGCCACAAGCGCTCCCGCGGTGACCCCAACTTCCTCACGCTGTGGAAGCCGATCGCGCCAGCAGGCTACGTGTCCATGGGCATGCTGGCCAGTGTGGGCGGACGGGAGCCACCCAGCTACAACCTGGTGCGTGGCGCTGCTGCTGCATGGTGTGCGCGTCACATGAGGCCGTCAGTCATGCTTCTTAGCGTGCCTGTTACTTGTGTTCATTATTGTGAGCGCCATGTACTTTGCGCGGTTGCTCACACCATATGTTCCTCCTGTCACCTTGGTGTGGCGCTGCTTCTGTTTCTGTATGTGCTGCAGGTGCGCTGTGTGCGTGCGGACATGGCCAGCCGTGTCGACCTGCAGGCCAGCTCCCCCGCGCTCATCTTCTACCCCTACAAGACGCGCCCCGCGCTGGGCGGCTGGGTGGCTGACGAGCGCGCCTCCTCCTTCGTGGTGGTGAGCCATGACGGCAGCCCGCAGCTGCTGGAGGCCTTCAGGCTCAAGGAGCTGGAGGAGGGCGACCAGAAGCATCAGCATCAGCAGCAAAGCGCTGACAAGGCAACGCAAGGTAAGCCGGCACGAGGATTTGCAATACACTGCATCTGAGTATCAATGGTAGATGTTTGGTTGGGCTGTATGCAGAGCGCCCTTGCAGACGTGCTAGCTGCTTATCTCGTTCGGCGGTTGATTCAACTTACGTGTCTGTGGATGCTGCTGCTGCTACCGTTGTGTTGCAGAAGCAGACGACGGCAGTGCGCCACCTCGCGCGCTGCAGCTGTCACTGTCTGTGGGCAAGACCAACCTGCTGCTGCGCAACCTTCTGCGCACACCCATCCTGGAGCTGGAGGCGGCAAAGATCAACCTGGGTGAGCACGCACAGCTGGCTGCAGGTGCTGTGAGCCGCTGTGCCTTCACAAGCATTGCATAGGCGCGTCAAGTAGCTGTGTGCCAGCGTATGGCTCTTGGCGTACATCCACCTTGCCCACGGCATCTGAGCGTAGCCGTAGCATAGCACAGCAGCTGCTGCCAAGTTGCACCGCTGTTGCTGTTGAGAAGAGTGTCCTGCCTCTGGCTGAACTCCTGCTACGGCTTTTATTATTGCTCACGCTGCTGTACCCTGCCGTGTGCTCGTACCATTGCCAGGCCTATCCCAGGAGCCGTGTGGTGTGCGCCGCTGCTTTGCGTACCTGACCACCAGCCTGTGGTCCTACCACCAGTCGCTGGAGGTGTGGGAGCCCATCCTGGAGCCGTGGCAGCTGCTGCTGCACATGGACACGAACCCCAACCCAGCAGCCAGTGCAGGCATCGCACCAGGCACATGGGTCAAGGTCACCAGCCCGCACGGCTGCATGCACGTCACGCTGGCACAGGCCGCGCTCAACTATGCACTGGACGCGCTGGCAGACTGGCAGGACTTAGCAGCAGGCGGGGACGCCAGCAGTGCAGCAGCCAAGCGCCGACAGGGCCTGGCAGCTACAGACGGCCTCACCGTGTACACCACAGTGCTGAACACGCTGGGCACGGCTGCATACATGCAGCTGGACTACGGTGGAGGCCGCAAGGAGGTGGTGGCGTTGGCGCCGCATGCCACCACGCCGCTCAGGAAGCCCATCCCTGTGCCTGCCGCCAGCCATGCGCCGCTGACTGACGGCCAGCCTCCCCCGATGCGGCTGGTGGTGGACGTGCTGCAGGGGCAGCTGCTGGCTGGACTGGGTGGCGCCAGCTGGGCCCCTGAGCTGTTCGTGCAGGTGGGGCTGCGGCGCCTGGGATTGCCTGCAATGCCAACTCATGTATGTGTTTGGCACGTGTTGGCTGGTGCCGGCGCGACAGGGCAGGTGGCCGTTATTTGTGGAAACAAAAATGTTGCAGCATGCTTTAAGGAGGAAATTGGCATCTGCTGGGTGGCTGTTTAGAGCAAAATAATGTGCATGCATTGCGTTGCTTGTATTGCGACCGATGAGGGCAGGTGGGTGTGATATGCCTGTCATGTGCAATGTGCCGACTGTTGAGCAGCTGCAATGTCCTGATTGCTTCCCAGCTGCTGCCAGCTTCTTTGCACACTGCAATTGCTCTCACGCCCAACCCTGTGTGTTATGCCTTTCACCTCTGTGCAGATCAAGCTCGTGGGCAGGCGTGCGAAGCAGCTGGCACCAGAGTTGGCGCAGCAGACGGAAGGCATGGTGACGCGTGCAGTGCCGGTGCAGGCTGCGCTGGTGCCTGGCGCGCAGGCCTCCAGCACTGTCCAGGCTGGCTTGGCTGTGCAGCAGGGGCAGCAGGTGCAGTGGAACCAGCGCTTTGTGGTGGCGCTGCCGCCCCAGCTGGCTGAGCAGCTGCTGACGCCAGCGCCAGGGGACAACCCCTGGGAGGTGGCGCCGCTGGAGCTGCAGCTGGAGGTGTGGGACGGCAGCGGGGAGCGGGGCCTGGGACGCAAGCTCAGCAGCAGCACGCTGACAGTCACATACAACTGGCTGCTGGGGCAGGTCCAGGCCCTGCTTGCAATCAGGCAGGCGGCAGCAGCTGCAACCACCAGCAGCACAGCAGCGGCGGCAGGCGGCCAGCACCGGCGCTCGCTGTCCGTGCCTGGCGCTGCTGCAGCAGCTGCAGCTGAGAAGCTGGGTCAGACGCACGTGCTGGACTTTGAGGCTGCTGATAGCGCTGGTAGAGCACCAGACAAGCAGTCTAGTGACAGCAGCGACGCGTTGATGCAGCTGTCTGTTGCTGTGTCCCTTGATGACTCTCAAGTGAGCAGCAGCTGGTACCCGCACCAGCGCATGCGCCGCCAGCTGGCACGGCTTGTCAGCATCAGCAGAGACAGCCCCATCAAGGTCGGCGCGGGCAGCAGCAAGCAGGAGCTTACCAGACAGCAGCTAGCACCGCGCGGCAGGCTAGCTGCAGCCGCAGCCGCAGGCGGCAGCAGGCATGCACTGCGGCTGGAGGGCTCTGACATGTGGTCTCCCTTCAGCTACACGTCACTGCGGCGGCTGAGTGGGCAGATGGCTGGCCCCCACACAGGCATCGTGCCCATCAGGGCTGGCCAGGGGCTGGTGCTGGAGGTGTCATACGCAGGTGGGGTGCGGTCAGCTTTGCACCACTGCGGCTGGTTGCTTCTGACTGCTGCGGTGCTATATCGTAGCATGCAGGCACAGTCAGACAAGTGTGCTCTGGGCAACCGCGGCTGTACGTGCACATGGGTGTTGTTGTGGTGGCTGACATGAATACCGAATGTGTGTGGATTGTCCATGCATGTTGGCCCCCAACGCATCCACAGTGTTGTCTGATTTTGTATCTGCCTTTGCGCAGGTGGCCAGTACCAGGCCCGCATCCGCAGCCTGTGCCAGTTCTTCAACTCCACCGACATGCTGCTAGAGGTGGCGCTGCTGGAGGAAGATGACAGCAGCTGGACGCTGCTGCCGCACAGCAGCAGCAGCGCAGCCGCCAAGGCAGCTGCTGTGGGTGATGCAGTGGAGGAGGAGGTGTTTGAGTACGAGCGCTACCTGCCACTGCGGGGCTGGTCTGCTGACCACCTGAGCGGCTTGACCGACCCCGCGCACTACATGTGGCAGAGCAACAGCAACAGGCGCAGCAGCACCTTCCCCAAGGTGGCACTGCCGCAGGTGGGCCCACTGACTGACGGCGCCATGGCAGCTGCTGTCTGCCTTGGCTGAGATGAAAGGCGACGTCTTTTTCTGCTCTGACGGCAGCCATCTTGCATGGCCCTTGCACAAGCACTGACCAAGCAGCTCTGCAGCTTTGACTGGGGAGTTGATGCACATCTGTGTGTGTGTCAAGTTTGGGGAGTTGATGCACATCTGTGTGTGTGTCAAGTTTGGGGAGTTGATGCACATCTGTGTGTGTGTCAAGTTTGGGGAGTTGATGCACATCTGTGTGTGTGTCAAGTTTGCTCCTGACCTCTGATTATGTGCCCATATTCTCCTCTGATTATGTGCCCATATTCTCCTCTGATTATGTGCCCATATTCTCCTCTGATTATGTGCCCATATTCTCGTGCCCAAGGTGTGCTGTTGCTGCTGCTGCGCCTGTCAGGGCTGGGAGTGGGAGGGGCCCTGGGAGGTTGAGACGCACGGCAACTTGGACCCTGATGGCTGGGCCTACGTGTTTGAGCCCAGCCAGTTCAGGTGGCCACCCCCGCCAGGCGCAGGCAACAAGAAGGCGCATGACTTTGTGCGCAGGTGAGCAGCAGGCGCAAGACAGCACAGCAACCAGTGCTTGCAGGCACAGTCATGTATGCAGCTAGTGCCTCACCTGTTCTTGACCAGCTGCAGCATGTGCACCACTGTGCTGTAGTGTGCTTTGTAAAGCGAGTGCCACACTCATGACAGCTATGCGTCTGCAACCAATTCATGCCGTGTTCATCCCCTTGCAGGAGGCGCTTGGTGCGCAAACGGCGGCGAGTTGCACTGCCGGCCAGTGTGCTTGACATGGCAGCGGCTGGCCAGGGCAAAGCCCAGCCGTCCACGGAGCACTTGCAGCGGCGGGTGCGTGGCAGGGTACTGCTGTTGGCCATGTAGGATGCATCGCTCCAGCACACCTTGGCAGAGCCCGCTGCTTGCTGACTGAAGAACCATTCGTCAAGCTGCGAACACATCATGGCATGCAGTAGCCAGCAGTGCCTTCGGTGAGTGTGATGCTGTGTCTCACGGGCCTGGCCATGTGCTGCACTGCCTGCAGGTGCTGGGTCGTGTTGAGCCTGGCAGCAGCTTGCCGCTGCCCCAAGACTGGCGCGCTGACAACAAGCAGCTGCAGCTGCGGCCAGTTCTGCTGCAGGCTGCGGCGCCAGCACCTGCTGATGACCTGCCATCGCATGCATGGAGCTACGGCGTCAGCAGCGGCCAGCATAGCGTGCAGCTGGCCAGCATGGAGGATGGCGGCTCACGCCTGCTCTGCTGCACAGCCCTGGGCCAGCCAGCAGAGGAGGCAGCAGCAGCAGGACCAGCCGGCAGCAGGGGCAGCAGTCGAGCGCCTACGCCAAGCAGCAGCCCCCGCAAGGCTGCCGCTGCTGCGCCCTCCTGCTGGTTCAGCACCTGCTGTGAGGCCAGCGAGCTGGTGCTGCAGCGGGGCATGGACGTGCTCAGCGACTGGAGCGTCACAGCACAACCGCCGCTCACTGTGCGCAACGACCTGCCGGTGGCTGCGCACTACGTGCTGTGGGAGCGTGCTGCGCGTGGTGGAGCGCTGGTGATGCGGCAGCAGGGCCACTTGGAGGGTGGCGCGAGCGTCAACGTATACTCTGTGGATATGCGGCAGCAGGTGGGTGACGAGTGAACGCAGCGAGCTGTGCAGGCATGGCACAGCTGGAAGGAATCGTTCTGCTGTGATGCATGCTGGCAGGTGCTCGGTCATGGTGCAGCAACCTGCACAGCAGATGCGCACTTTGGTGCCTGCCATGTTGTTGCACAGTGCTCGGCAACCTGCACTGTACTGGCCGTGACAGGTGCTGAAGTGTCTGCGCCTGCGGTTGTGCTGCTGCTGCCGCTGCTGCTGCTGCTGCTGCAGGTGTGCCTGACCTTCCACCCTGAGGGGGCTGAGTGGGCTGAGCCTGAGCCGGTGCTGGTCAGTGAGGGCTACCTCAGCAGCACAGCAGGTGCGCAGGCAGATGAACCCATGACTGCGTTGAGGGGTTCAAGTATGTGCCTGGTGTCTGCTGCGGGTGCATGCAGCTGCTGTAGCACAGCATCTGGCAGCATGCAAAAACGCGGCGTGCTTGCCTCACTGCAGCTGCTTGGGGCATGTATGCCCGCAATGAAGGTGTGCTTGCGCTGTCTGGCACATCAGCATCAGCCTTGCCTGTTGCACTGCCTGCTTGCCTTGCCTGGTTGCAGGTGTCGAGTCTGCTGCTCGCCAGCTGCCCGACAGCTTCTGTGTGTCATACGGCAACAGCCAGGCCAGCAACACGCGCCTGCGCATTGCACTGCAGCGCCGGCTTGACACAGAGCTGCTGGACTCCCAGCGCATCAGGGCAGCAGCAGCCAGGGCGGCAGCAGCAGGCAGCAGCAGCAGTGGTGCAGCAGCAGCTGCAGCCATGGCGGACGCCTCTTCAGATGCATGGCGCATGAGCTACGGCGCAGCGCTAGCACAGGGCCGGCCGCTGCTGCTGTCACTGTCAGTGCCTGTCTGGGTGGTAAATGGCACGCAGCTGCCAATCTCGATCGGCATTGTGCCACATGCCACCACTGTGAATGGCGACGGCGGCGGGCTGGCCACCCCTGGCGATGCCCCAGGCCTGGGTGAGGGTGGGCTGCTGGGTTCAGGCGCTGCTGTGTCTGGGCAGCTGCGTGTCGTTGACACAGAGGCGTACAGCCAGCTGACTAGGCCAGGGGGCCATGTCACCATCATGGGCAACAGCGTGGAGCTGCTGTCGTTCCCAGGAGAGGGCCCTGACGGCTCAGGCTGGGGTGGCGGCAGCAGCAGCGGCAGCCAGCTAGGTGGGTCTCGTGGTGGCCTCAGCAGCAGCCTTGAACAGGCCGGCTTGTCCAGTGGCGTTGTGCAGCAGTGGGCTGCAGTGATCAGCGTCATGGGCAGCAGGTGGAGCTCGCCGCTGGTGCTGGCAACGGCAGGCGCTGACGGTGCTGTGCCAGGCAGCGGGGGTGAGGGCACTGCACCAGTAGCAGAAGCGGTGGCGCGGCTGCCGCGCTACGAGCCTGTCTTGCTGCGCGCCAAGTGCAGGGACGGCTGCGTGTATGACGTCACAGTGCGCATAGAGTCAGCAGGCAGCAGCCTGCCGCTGTCCACAGTGGTGCGGCTGGACCCTCACATGGTGGTCAGCAACCGCACTGGCTACTCGCTGCACCTGGTGCAGCCCGAGCCTATCTGGAAGGCACTCGGCAGCAGCCTGACTGGGCCCACCGGGGGGTCCATGTCATCCAGCAGGAGCAGCGGCACTCCGGGGGCGTGGTTCATGGGGGATGCAGCCAGCAGCGGCACATCAGCAGCATCGCAGCGGCGAGGCCCACCCACAGCAGCCAGCGCGACGCCAGTGCGGGACGCAACACTCGTGCTGCGCGCCGGGTCCTTAGCTGTGCCGCTGTCATGGCCGCAGGGCTGCCTGCGGCGCTTGCTGCTGCTGACGCTGCCGCCAACGTCAGCAGTGATGGGCGCTGCTGCAGCAGCTGCTGCTGCGTCAAACACCCTTGAGGCTGTCGACCCCGTAATGTGGTCTGAGGCCTTCCGCGTGGACTACCCAGCCACAGGGGTGATGCAGGTGCTGCTGCCGCTGTACAGGCTAGGTACACCTGGCGAGCCGCAGCCTGTGAATGAGGCCAGCCTGGCTGCTGCATATGCTGCGTTTGACTCGCTCCTGCAGCAGGTCCCTCAGCAGCAACAGCAGCAAGTCAAGTCGGATGCAGCAGCAGCAGCAGGGCGGCCGCCACTGCCCAGCAGACCGAGCAGTGGCAGTGGCCGCAGCAGCAGCAGCACCAGCAGCCGCAGCCCTGAGCTGCCAGAGCCTGCTGTGGCCACCAAGCCACTGCTGGTGCACGTGGCCAAGCGCACTGAAGGAGGCCTGCTGGAGTACCTCGCAGTCACAGTCAACCTAGCCGTAGAGATGCCTGCACCTGGCTGCCTGCACCTGGTGCTGCAGTCGCTGGGTGGCGAGCCGCAGCAGTGCCTCAGCAACTGCACCGCATCACCCATCAGCTACAGGCAGGCCACACCAAGGGCAGCGTGGCAGCTGCTGCCGCCCTTCTCGGGTGCAGCGCTGGTGCTGCTGCAGCCGGCTGGCGGCCTGGGCGGCCTGCTGGGCGTGAACGGGGATAGCAGCAGCAGTGGGCTGCCCAGCAGTGCAGAGGTGGAGCTGCGGGACTATGACCCATCCACCAGTGGGTCAGCGGTGTGCAGCCTAGACACTGACAGCTCAGGCCTGGCCATCTCACAGTCAGCAGGCAAGCGCAGCAGCAGCAGCGGGGGTGCTCAGGGCGCAGAGCTGCCGGCAACGTTTGCCATAGCGGGTGGCAAGGCGCAGGCGTTGGCCCAAGTGAGCCAATTCCAGGGATTGCCTGCAGGAACGCATGTGCACTCGCAGCAAGTGGTGTCCAGCTTGGTCAGCTTGTGGAGCAAATATGCTCGCTGTAACATTAATGCAGGGTCATTGCTGCTGCTCCGTTGCTGCGACTACTTCTGCAAGCAATGTATCGTCACAGCCATGCATGGTTTGCAAAAGCTGAGCATCAGCTTGCTGCCTGTCAAACTCCGCGCCTGCTGTACTCTGCTCCATGCGCAGGTGCTGCCGCTGCTTGAGTCAGTCATGGCGCCTGCTGGCCCTTGTGAGGTGCCCGGCACTGGCAGCGTGTCTGTGGGGCGCACGCAAACCGACCGCCTGCTGCGTGTGCTGCCCAAGCCTGCATCTGTCAGCATGAACCAGCTGCGCTTGGCAGCGTGCATCGCGAGCCAGGATCAGGTGCGCATGTTGCGTAGTTGGGTGCCGTGTCTGCGTGCACTGGATCCACAGCATCGGTTTGGTTGTTTGTGCTGGTTGGCAAGCTTGTGCAACTTCAACATGGTGATCTCTGCACGCTTCAAGCAGGTTACAGCTACTGTTGGTTATGAAGCATGTTTGGTTATTCTCACTGCTGCCTCCTGCCTGTCCTGCGCCTGCGCCCTGCTTCACCTCCCAGGCTGGCCTGTCCCCTGCAGCGTCCATGCACCTGTCTGTGGAGATCCCTGCCATGGACCTATCCCTGGTGGATGGGCGGCCGCAGGAGCTGCTGCTGCTCACCCTGGACGGCCTCACTCTTGAGTACCACACAGGCAACAGCGCTGGGGTCAGTTACAATCAGGTGTGTTCGGCAGCAGGGCTTCTGCAGGGTAGTGGCAGATGTTGCTGCAGGCTCCATGTGTTGTTCATTGTCTCCTTGATGCAGGGTGACTGCTACGTTGTCCTTGTGCTCCTGTGTTGCTGCTCAAGCACTGCATGCTGTTGAGACTTGTGTGTGCCTAGTTGTCTATGGCGCAGAGTGATGGCCAGGACATGACTACCCAGGAGAGGGCTGCTTGCCACGCCTGATGCTGACCGCTGCTCTCTGCTGTGCCGTGCCGTGCAGCTGCTGGTGCGCATGAACCTGGCGCAGCTGGACGACATGCTGCACGGCAGCCCCTTCCCTGTGCTGCTGGTGCCTGCGGACAAGACGGTGCTGGAGGACAGCCGCGCAGACCCGCTGCTGTTCTTCACACACGTCAGCCAGCCCTCACGCTACAGGGGCGCGCTGTACACGCCCACCATCTGTGGCCGCATTGCAGCGCTGCGCCTGGAGCTGAGCGAGACGCTGCTCTGGCGGCTCTACAGCTTCAGCCAGGGCCTGGCAGCAGCAGGTGGCAGCAGCTCGGCAGCTGGCAGCAGCAAGGCCAAGATGGCCGGCAGCAGCAGTGGCACAGGTCTGGCTGGGCCTGGCTACAAGGCCAGCAGTACCAGCAGCGGCCGCCTTGCTGGTGGGCCCAGCAGTGGCAACTTGGCAGCTGCCGGTGGCAGTGGTGCTGCAGGCGGTGGGGCTGCTGCTGGCCAGGGCAGCTCAGCAGTGCAGCAGGTGGCCAGCGCTGACCTGCCACTGCAGGTGAGGCGGCGTGACTGTAGTGCAGGGCTACCTGTAAGTTCATCAAGCAGCTGCTGCGGAGTAACCCCTGACCGCTGTTGATGCTCAGAACACACTGGAGACGTTGCTTGTGCTTACTTCTGAGATGTACATTCCGTTGCCTCTGCCTTTGCAACCACTCCACGCAGGTTGATCTGCTGTCGCTGGATGACCTGCCGCTGCGTGTCAGCTTCCGCACCGACAAGGCCAACCGCCCGCGCTGGGCCAACCAGATGTGGCTGTTCAACACGCTGGGAGAGATGCTCAACCTGGACGACCTGCAGCTCACGCTGCCAGGGCTGGAGCGCGAGGGCATACGGGAGGCACGCAGCGGCCTGCTGGGCCACGCCGTCAAGGCGCTGCAGGCGCAGGCCCTGCTCATCACCCTCAACGTGTTCAGGTGCGGCTTAGGGTGTGTGTGTGTGGATGGTCTCGGCTGGTCTGCAGCGGCAGGCGCCCAGCTGTCTAGTACCAGGCCAGTTGTGTTTTGGGGTTTGTTAGCCATGTTTGGCGATGCTTTGCATTCATATGCAGGGGCATGCTTCAGGTGCGGCTGAAGTATCCTGTGTTGTTGGTGTGGTGCATGAAGGTGAAAGCCAACTGTGCGGTGCAGCCACGGTGATGCATGCTGTGCTTTGCTTTGCTGCGTGTGTCATGTGTCAGCATGTATGCGGTGCACTGGGTGATCTGGCACGGCTGGTGCTCACGTCTGGCCGCAGGTCGTACGGTGTGCTGGGCACCACCAGCAAGCTGCTGGCTGTTGGCAGCAACATCACCAGCGCCATCACGGGCACCTCCACTGGCGCGCTGGGGGCGGCGGGGGGCGGCGAGCGCATGTCTGGCGTGGGCCAGGGCATCATGGAGGGGGGCAAGACCTTCGGGGAGGGCCTGTTCAAAGGCGTGACGGGCATTGTGGCTGACCCACTGGCTGGCGCCAAGTCTGGCGGCATGCTGGGGCTGATGAAGGGCGTGGGCAAGGGCCTGGTGGGCGTGCCCGGCCAGATCATCGGCGGCGCGCTGTCAGGCATCTCCAAGGTGACCGAGGGCCTGGACGCGTCCGTGAGGGAGGTGAGCACGCTGCACGGCAGCACATGCATGCGACAGCGTATTGTTGAGAAATGTGTGGCAAGCAGGAGCCATTGCTGATGGTGCGAGGAGTACAGTCTGTAACTCTGTGCTACGCGGGTTGTGAGTGTTGCAGCATGGTGGGCACACAGTGCCGCATGTCACTGAAGTTCAAGATAAGAAGTGGCTGATGGCAGTACATAAACAGGAGTTCACCTATGCATGTTGTAGCATGGTTGCCGTTGCAGGCATTCATGCGCATGGCAAGTGAAGTTTGGAAGCTATGTGGCAGCACTGCATGGCAGTGACATCTAGTACTGTTGATTGAGCTTTGGTTAGCATTGCATTGCGTGTACAGCACATGTCACATTTGTGCTGCTGCTGCTGCTGCTCCGCAGGCTAAGGACAAGCTGACTGGCACTGAGCTGCGTGCCAGCAGGAGGCGGCGCCTGCCTCGCTGCATACGTGGTGACCGTGTGCTCACCCCCTACGCGCTGGGCCCCGCCATGGGCCTTGCGCTGCTGCACAACTGCGGTGCTGCCTCCCTAGACAGCTTGGTCAAGGGCTCAGGGGCAGGCCTGCTGGGCAGCAGCAGGGGCAGGGAGGGCCTCAGTGACAGCTACGAGACGCACATGACGCTGCCTGGTGGCAACGTGGCCATCATCACCAATGTGCGCCTGCTGATGGTGGCCTCTGAGGCGTTTGCTGCGCTGGAGGCGGAGGCAGAGGCGGGGCGTGTCTCCAGCGTGAGTGGCCGCGGCACAATGCACGCGATCAGAATGTGGTTGTGCGCTAAAGCCATAGTGGTGCATACCTGTGCTTGCTGGGTCGCCAGGATGTGTTAGAGTGAGCCAACCTTGTCACTGGTAATCTTTTGTCAACCGTGCTGGTCTCAACCGTGCCGGTCCCAAGATTCAGGCTGTGCGATTCAAACGGCGTGCTTGTGTGCAGGTTGACGACGTGCCGTCTGGGCGGCTGCTGTGGCAGCTGACGTGGGACCAGGTGCTGTCGGTGGAGCTGGCCTACCACAGGCAGCAGACGGGCGCGCCTGCTGACGGCATCATCGTGCACAGGAAGTACCGCAGCGAGGACACCGACGTGCTGGTGCATGACGTGCGCTGCAACCCCAACAACAACCAGGTAGGGCCAACTGCCCAGGGCCGCTGCTCTGTGCATATTGCGTGCAGCTCGCGACACTTGGTTTGAGATCAGCAGACGGCTGGGTACACGTTCATCTACAGCATCGCCGTTTTTCAGTGCTACAAGAAGATTCTGACACACTCCAACCTGCTGCTTGGTGCGCATGTTGCTGCTGTGGTCCCCCCCAGGCCACGCAGCTGTATGAGGCGCTGACTGCTGCGCGCACCAAGTACTACCTGGAGCCACGCAGGGAGGCGCGCGGCTGGAAGGTGACTCCGGTGCTGGCAGCTGAGCAGCAGGTGAGAGGCCTACACTGTTGTGTCAGTCATGCTGCCTGCATACATCTCAGGCACGTCCTTGCAGGAAAGCCGTACTGTGGCTCTATTTACTGCTGGTTTGCAAGCAGCCGTTGGTCCTTCATGCACCCATCAACATAGTCATTAATTGACCGGACCCTTCACAGTCTGACCAGTTCATCCATGTACTTATACTGAACCCCAACATATCATCATATTGTTTGGGAATCTGCTCGATGCACCATACAAGCATCCTCAACAATCAGCAGCTAGTCCTGGCGGTCTGCGTCTGCCACCCTGCTGCTGGCGTTGATCCCTGCTAATCCACCATGCCTCGTCTGAGACTCTGAATTGACAAACCTGTGCATTCTGTATGCTGCCCTCCTGACGGTCTCAGAGCAACCAGGAGATGCCTGAGGTGATGCTGTCCATGGACTTCAAGCGCGTTTGGCAGTCAAGCAGGCAAGGGGCGCGACCTCTGTCGGTGTGGCGGCCTGTCGGGCCCCCGGGCTACTCTGCGCTGGGTGATGTGGCTATGCCAGGCAGGGAGCCGCCTGCCCGCCCCGTCAGCATGTACAGGGATGTGGCACAACAGCAGGTAAGCGAAGTGCAGTGCAGGCTGCCGGAATTGCAATTTGCAACGGTCGCTTTGCTAGCCGTAGCCTTTGCAGGTGTTTGCCACTGCGCCACAGCAGCTAGTTGTGTCTCAGTGCCCAGCCGCAACGTTGCCGTGTTTCGCTGTGCAGGATGCTGCTGGCGGGCCACTGCCCGCGGTGGCGCTGCCGGAGCGCTTCCAGCTGGTGTTCAGGGACAGCGGCGGCGTTGGCGTCAACGCAGTGGCGATGTCCATCTGGCGGCCTGTGGCTCCACGCGGGTGAGCAGGCGACACAGCAACAGGCACATGATTGGGTCAACAGAGCATAGTAACAGGAAGTGTGTTCATAATAAATGTTGTTTCTTGCCTCAAACTCGGCGCATAGTTGTACCACGACTGTATGTGTACTCAGTAGTAGTGGTGTTTTGCACAAGCATGGATGTTACCACTGGTGCTCTGACAGCAATTTTCAGCCAAGCAGTGACTGCTGCTCAATCTGCCGCTGCAGGTACGTTGAGGCGGGCTTTGTGGTGGTGCCGGCCATCGATGAACCTCCTCAAGGCGTGGTGCGCGTGATGCGAGCAGACCTGCTCAAACCTGCTCGGCTGTATGACTACCCTGTGTGGTCAGGTGCCAGCAGCGATAACGTCTACTGGCAGTGCAGCATGTGGCAAGTTGACAACCCTTGCAGCACATTTGTTGCTGTGAAAGGAAGTGACAAGCCTCACCCACGCCAAGCTGTGTCACCCACATACTAGAAGACTTGCAGCAATAACGTCTTCATCTAGAAGACTGCCGGATTGTTCTAAGTAGTCTAGTTGTTGGATCATGGCGACGACACCCTTCAGTTGTTGATCTCCTGTACATGTCTCTTGTCCTTTGTAAAAGCGCAGCAGTGAGCGCAATGAATGCGCCGTTCATGGTGTTGCCGTTCATTTTATAAGTGCGGGGGAATTGCAGTTTCAAGCATCAGCGATGCAACCTGTGCCATCATCACAGGCGCGCCAGCCCTGGTTTCTGGTGGGAGGCAATTGCCTTGCCGTGTAACTGGCACATCTTAGTACCGAGCTGCACATTTATTTTTGAGTGCACGTTTATAACGTCTCGACCCCAGATCTGGTTGCCGAGAGAGGGGATATCAGGCATATGACTGCCGTAGCCAGTGGTGCCCTGTTCGAACCAGGGAGCTTTGCTCCACCGTGGTTGCAGCCACTACGTCTTTGGCCAGTCCCTGGCCAAGCTACTACAACGTTGCTGTGTGCACATCTTCCACTCGCACAACCGAGCAGCAGCACTCATCATTAATGACTATGTGTGCTGCAATCTGCCTGGGGTGGGTGTGAGAACAGGTTGCCCCATTCCCTCTTGGATATTTTTCGAAGTAGGGTTGCGGTTTGCTTAGTCGAGCCAATGTAACACTAATTTGCCAAAAAAACTGCCTGTGGAGCGGATGCATTTGGGCATGGCTGCTGTGCGGGCGAAGCAGCAGCAGGTGTCAAAGCTGCACAGTGCCCTTCAAAAAGGATCCTGAGCCATATTGGTATATCAAAAAAGAGATGTTCTGCTGCAATTCTGCGTGCCTAAAATATGGCATGGACGTGTGTTGACGTCACACTGTGATTAAACGGGTGCCCCTCCTCGCCAATAAAAACTCGAAGTCGCGTCGCATGCGGCCGCACGCCGACATTCATAGCGACACTCGGCCCAGGTTCAATGCTTCGGTGCTGGTCTGGAGAGTAATATTTTGGTCGTTTCTTGTTGCCAGTATGCTACAAGAATTATTTGTGTCCACCATTGTACATCCCAAGGTACCAAAGTCGCATCGTATGCGGCCGCACGCCGACATTCATAGCGACACTCGGCCCAGGTTCAATGCTTTTGTGCTGGTCTGGAGAGTAATATTTTGGTCGTTTCTTGTTGCCAGTATGCTACAAGAAATATTTGTGTCCACCATTGTACATCCCAAGGTACCAAAGTCGCATCATATGAGGCCGCAAGCCAACATTCAGAGCGACACTCGGCCCAGGTTCAATGCTTTGGTGTTGGACTGGAGAATATTATATTGGTCGGTTCTTGTTGCCTGGATGCTACATGATTTATTTTTTGGAAATGAAGGATGTGGATTCTCCCACAATCTGAGGTTGTAGAAGATTGTCGAAGTTTCTGGAAGCTATTCTGAAGAGTATTTATAGCTGGTGAAAGCTCACAAACTGGTAACAAAGTCGCTGCAAGGTTTGCAAGTGCCAGTGCGATTTCTGCCCGTATTTCAACAGGTTATGAGCCCATAGCCACGCTTCCACTGCGAACAGGAGTTTTTGCTCGACTTTCGTTCGGGATTTGCCGACCTGTCTCCAGGCTTGGCGGACACAATTGCAGCGCAGCAAGTTGCTGCTTCACAGAGCTACTGTTGTTCGCGGTGTTGACTCGGCAACATGACTGCGAGCAAGTATGGCGTCCCAAAGCTCTCTGACAACAACTACTTCACTTGGACAGTGCGCATGAGGGATTTCCTGACCATCAGGGACTGCTTCGAGGCCATTCAGGACCCTGAGCACCCCCAGAGCAGCAAGGCCCTCGCCTACATCCGTTCCCACGTCGAGGACCACTTCCTGTCGACCATTCGCGGCGTGGACAACGCTAATGCCGCGTGGAATGCTCTGGAAGCCGTATTCCAGCAGCGCAGCACCGCATGCCTGCTCAGCTTGCAGCGGGACCTCAGCAAGCTCAAGATGGAGCCCGGCGAGTCTGTCAGCTGCTACATTGGGCGAGCTCGCTCCCTGCTCAACCGGCTGGTGGCTGCTGGCAGCGACTTGGAGGAGTCAGACATCGTCCCCAACGTCATGTCCGGCCTGCCCCCAGAATACAGCATGCTGGTCACCGTGCTGGAGAACAACCCCGCTGCGCCAACCCTCGACGAGCTGCTGGCCAAGGCCCTGGTTGTGGAACAAAAGCACCAGCGTGGAAGCGGCCAGACCTTCCGGGCCCAGGCCTTCAGCAGCTACAGCAGCAGGCTCTTCAACAACAGCAGCAACAGCAACAGGCCCTTTGGCAACACCGGCTACCGCCCCGGCCCCGACAACGCCTTCAAGTCCCGTGGCCCCTACTGCTACTACTGTAACAAGCCCGGCCACATCAAGGCAGAGTGCCGCAAGCGCCAGGCAGACCTCGCCCGCCGCTTCTACAACAGTGACCCCAACCGCTACAACAACAACAACAACAACAACAACAACAACAACAACAACAACAACAACAACAACAACAACAACAACAACAACAACAACAACAACAATGGTGGCAATGCCCAACAGCAGCAGCGCCCGGCAGGCAACCAGCGGCCCCAGCGCGTGGCGGCCATGGCAGCAACCATCACCGTCAACGTCGCCTACCCGGACCTGCCCACCGACAGCAAGGACGACTGGATCATCGATTCTGGTGCTGGGCGCCACATCACCAACAACCAGAACCTGCTGTTCAACATGCGCTGCTTGCCCGGGGAGATCATGGTGCACTACGGCAATGGCAGCTCATCCAAGGCCTACGGCATTGGAGACGTCGTGTTGCTGGACGAGGCCACCAACAAGCCTGTGGTCGTCCTGCGCGACGTGCTCTGGGAGCCCACAGCAAAGGTTAACTTCCTGTCAGTCAAGCAGGCCAGCAAGGCTGGCGCTTCCTTCCTCTTCAAGAGCAGCAGCTGCGACATCATCAAAGGTAACAATATCATTGCGTCTGCTGTGGCGAACATCAACGACAACTACGTGCTGCCCAACCTCTACGCCTGCGTCAACACGCCCTCGACCCGCCACATATACAAGCGGTTCAACAGCAATTACTCGGTGAGCCCGCAGCCGCTCATCATGCGTGCCAGTGTGCAACAGCCCAGCCATAAGCTCCACGATGAGTTCTTGGGCGGCATCCCCATGTATGCCCCATCGCGCTGCAGTGGCAGCGGCAGGTGCTCTGTCTTTGGTGCCAGCTTCAAGGACACTGGTGGCAGCAGCACCAGCAGTGTTGGTGTGCACTCTGCTGGTCCCACTGCTGCTGGCCTGCCCTCTCCAACAAAGGGCACCTCTGCCCAGCTGTGGCATCGCCGTTTGGGACACCTGGGCTACAACAATATGGCAAAGCTCCCTTCAATGGTCAATGGGCTGGACCTGACTGCCAACGACATCAAGGCAGCAACCAATGAGGTTTGTGAGTCCTGCGCCATGGGCAAAAACCACCGGCAGCCCTTCTACCCGTCAGACACCAAGACATCCAAGCCCTTGGAGCTCATTCACATGGATGTGTGTGGCCCCATGCCGGTCAGCTCCTTTGGTGGCAGCAACTATATGGCAACCTTCCTCGACGACTACACTGGCTATTCCGCGGTCTGCATGCTCAAGACCAAGGGCGATGTGGCTGCAGCAACCAAGAGTGTGATCACCATGCTGGAAAAATCAACTGGCTACTATGTGATTAATGTGCGCACCAACAATGGTGGCGAATACGTCAACTGTGACCTGACATCCTTCTTTGACAACCTGGGCATCGTACACCAAACCACCATGCCTTACACACCTGAGCAAAATGGAAAGGCAGAGCGACTCAATCGCACCCTGCTTGAGAAAGCAAAATCTATGCTTGCAGACACCAACCTGCCCCCCGAGGCCTGGGCGAGGCTGTTATGACTGCAAACTACCTGCGCAACAGGTCTCCCACATCTGGTAAGGAGCTCACTCCATACGAGTTCATCACTGGCAAGCGGCCCAACCTGGAACACCTGAGGGGTTTTGGCTGCAAGGCCTTCGTCCACATTCCCAGGGAGAAAAGGAACAAGCTGGATTTTAAGAGCCAGACCGGCTACATGGTTGGCTACTCAATCAATGGCAAGGGCTACAGGATCCTGCTGGAGGACAATTCAGTGGTGGACAGCCACGACGTGACCTTTGATGAAAACTCCACCAGCGCCCAGGTCAGCAGCACCAAGCTGGACCTGATGGAGACACACAACGGCGCTGACACTGACAGTGACGATGAGCCTCCACCTCTCGGTGAGCATGACTCTGATTCTGAGTCTGACTTTGATGGTGAAAGTGATGATGGAAATGACAACCCTCCTGGCCCTGATTCTGGCAACAACTCTGGCCACAACAACCAGCCTGGTGCCAACAATCAGCCCCCTGCCACTGGGAACTCCGACAACTCTGGGCTGCGCCGCAGCAGCCGGGCAAATAAGGGAGTGCTCAACCCCTATCGCTATGTGGCTGATGGCAAACACCCTGCTGCTCCCTAATCAGCTACTGCTCTGTTAGCAGCAGTGGACCTGGAGGAGCCCAAATCCTACACCGAGGCCCTCAACTCAAAGGCAGCAGACCTTTGGCAGCAGGCAATGGATGAAGAGATGGCTTGCCTGCTGAGCAACAACACCTGGTCCCTAGAGACACCACCTGCTGGTGTCAAGCCTATCCCTGTCAAGTGGGTCTATAAAATCAAGAGGGACGGAGACGGCAACATCGAGCGCTACAAGGCCCGTCTGGTGGCCAAAGGCTTCAAGCAGCAAGAGGGCATTGATTATGACGAGGTATTCGCACCTGTCAGCAAGTATTCAACCCTGCGCGCGCTGCTGGCAAAGGCAGCAGCCGACGACATGGACCTCCACCTGCTGGACATC
>CADDIJ020002252.1:0-87484 GCA_902809745.2 Tetradesmus lagerheimii | reverse complement strand
TGCCTTGCTGACTGCATTCTTGCTCAATGACAATTCAACACTGGATCAAACATGTATCTACGCTTACGCAACCTGCTGTGTCACACTCCCCCCCTCTTCCCAGCTGGCCACTTGATGCTGCAGGCACGGCAGCCGCACCCTCCGGAGCAGCAGCTGGTGCCAAGCACAATGGCCCCAGCTTCTACAGCATGCGCAGCACCCTGGCTGGTGAAGTTTCACTGATGCAGCAGCAGCTGGGAACGGCATCCGACACAAACCTACCAGCAGACATGTGGAGGTGGTATATGATGCGAGCTGGACGCAGCAAGGATTCCACGTCTTACAAGACCTACATCAACAACTACACCAGCGCCTTTGGCAACCGCCTGGACTACCTGCGTGCTGTCGGCAGGGCACTGCAAATAGTCCAGTTCCGGCAGTCTATGCTTGGCTGGTATGTTGCTCCAAGGGATTAGGCACAGGCCAGCAGCAGCATACTAGACGGAGTTGCTCTGTGTAGTGTGTGACATGAGCAGGTTTATGAGATGACCCAAGTCATGCGGGGTGTGATGACCACATTTGGCATCACAGTTGCTGGTGTAACAATTTCCTGATCTCATGACCTGCAATTTAATCATGCTACAGAGCTCCTGTGCTAGCATTACAAGGTGTCAGCGGTGGTTATGTTGACAGTGCAAACAATCAGCCTTGTAACTGTTGATATCTGATGGATCATGGCTCATTCCTGCGTGCTCACAGCAACTGACAGCACCCAAAACATATCGCTGCTGCATGCAGGACACCAGTCAATGCCAACCGGGCTGTTTGTAATGACCTGTCAGAGTCTCAGAAAGCAGCTCTGCAGCACGCAGTGGAGCTGACACAGTGCTACCAAGCCAATGCAAGCACATCTGCCATCTGGGATCACCTGATCACCCTAGTTGAAAAGCGTGGCAGCCTAGCGGGCATGCTTCAGGCAGTGGCAGGGCCCTTGCTGCATCAGTATGCCACGCCAGCTTTCCAGGCTGGACCTGACCTGCAGTGGCTGCGTATGACCCCAACAGGAGCAACAGCGTACAGCAACAGCGTCCTAGCCAAGATCGCAGCTGCAAACACCACACTGTTTGGTGCATCACCAGCTCCCAGCAAGCTGTTTCTGTTTCAGAACACAGTTGATGTGCTGTGCTGTGATGTAGATGCCATCAAATTGTCACTTGCAGCGCCCGAGGCACGAGTGCAGGCTAGCGTGGGTGCAGCGGCGCATGCAGTTCTGTCAGCGCTGCAGAGGTGCTGCAGCTCACAGCATCCCTCACACTGCCATTCGGCATCCTCTGGGATGGCTGGCAGCCCAAAGCAGCTCAAGTGGAACCCTTGGCTGCAGCTTTCACAAATGACCATGGTTTTTGGGCTGTCCTGGCTGCCACAGGCCAAGCATGCTGTATCTGGGTCAATGGGGTCTCCCTCACAGCCCTCTGCACTCATGATGGCCCTGCAAGGTGTTGGTGCATCATGGCCAGCAGGATTAGACAATGCTAGGAGAGGGGAATACTGCCTAGCAGCGTTACGGTGTGCCCTGTGTCGTTTGTGAATGCATACCCCACTTGTTGCGTGCATTGAATGAATGCATGTGTGGCCAGCTGGACGTTGCAGCGATCAGCTCAGCAAAAGATATTGTTGCATGGCTGGCTGGCTGTGTGCACACTGTCACTTGACTAATGCAGCATTTCATGCCTCACTGTTTGTTAGTGGCACAACTGCATCGCTGTGCCATCTTGACAAGTTCACAGTAGACCACCCACTGGGTGGTGCATTTTGCTGGCAGCGCTGCTGTTGATCGCGCATTCTAGCTCAATGCCTCTCACCTATGTCAAATGATCCTTAACTATGCTTGGGCGAGGCAGCAGCTTTGAATTTTGGTGGCCAAAGCAAGCGCGCGTGTGTGGTGGCTGCACGTTCTACTGTTGCTATCCGTGCAGCATTGTGAACATTGGATAGCTTTCTGATTGAATTGTTGCAATTATTACACGTTCAGCACTATTGGGGTTTAGTCTCCAGTCTGATTTGTGATAGGCTTCATATTTGTCAGCTTTGAAGCTCAAAGGGGTCTTTTGCAGCCTAATGGGGTACAGTAGCACCTTCAGCTCTCTCTTTACTGCACCCTTTGCGGTAAACGCTCTCCTGAATAGTTGTTAATACTATATTTATGTGTATGCTCGCACTGTAATGATATGAAACGCCTTTATTTGCGAGACCGTGTTTACAAGCTTAGCGGTTCTATACCAATACCCTATACCTGGCATGCGTGTAAAGGCAGAGAGCTTCTGAAGTAGCATGCATCAACAGTTGCAAGACACACAAAGTACTCTAATCCCTAACGCCTCAACATTGTAAAGGGCCCTACTTTTTTGAGCACTACTCAGGGTGGCAGCCCTTTATACTGCAGCTATTGCCTGAATGAAGCATACATGTTGCACTGCATGATGTGTCTTTTCTTATTTCACACCAGACAGTAAAACAAGTATCCACATGTTCCAGTGGTATCCACATGTTCCAGCGGTATCCACATTTTTCAGTGGGAATGGAAGACGACCTGTCCTACAAATGTAAAGTATACACCAACTGCCTCAAGGCTCTCAAGGCAAAAAAACCTCCTCACCATGCTGCTGCTGCTAGCTCCTGCTGCTGGCTCCTACTCAGAAGGCTGCCAGATTGTTGCCAGCCAGTTCTCTACCTTGCTCCGAAAGTCAAACTCGCTCCAATAGTCATACACCTTCATCATCATCATCATGTTACCCATTAAGCCATAGCATCAACGCCATCGGCCCCGCGCCCCTCAGGAGCGGAAGAAAGAGGGAGCACTGCTCCATTGTGTTTGCAATTATTACGCACATCCCAAGCTTGGACAAGCTACTCAGCAATGCTCCTAGATATCACTCGGCACACCCCCCTACTACCCCAAATATCATCAGAAACAAAACGCAACAACTTAGTGGATGCATCAGTCAACGACAACACATTGCGCAATTTTTCAGCGCCGCCAGCAACATCACGCAAAACAGACCGAATTTCATCAAACATAGTATCCCTCTGAGCAGAAGTAGCGGGACAATCAAACATCAGATGTGACAAAGACTCAACACCCTGACCACAAGCAGGACATGCTGTGTTAGAATCAGCTCTGCTGCCACCATAACGACTGGTACGCTCATGCACGCAAAGACAGCCCATTCGAACACGCATCAGCAACTCAATACCACGCGGTGGCGCACCAGAACACAAAAAGGGCCTAGCCCTTTTAAAACGCATGGTATCAGCATGTGTAGGGTGCACATGCGTGATGTAACGGCTCAAAGTAGAGTGCTGCGGTGATTCACAAACAATTGTGTCTGCATGCAGCTTCCTGACCTGACGGTTGATGTGATTCTTGCACGCATTAGCTCGATCAGCCGCCGCCTCAACATCCACACCATACTTGCAAAGCAAACTCTGCACATACTTATGCCAAGGTGTCACCGCAACAGCACCACTAGGGCGCTTCCACTCAGCTGAAAACACCTGATGTGGCAACCGAGAGTTCTGCATACGCTCATACACCTTGTCATCGAGCGCATCAGAAGGCACTGACCAATGGTCTGCTTCAGCAAGCTTCCTGTACACATGCGCCATGAAGCACAGTGCACGCCTGTAGGGGCGCTTGTCTGCTGTCACAGGGTCCATCAATTGTTTGCCATTCAACTGCCCAAAGGTTAGGTCGCCCAGGGCTCTCTGGGTGTCACGTTTCAATTGACGTGCGCCTGGATGATCCACCAGCCGCGTGTCCTGAAGCTCCTTATCCAGAAGTGTGAAGCGCACACCTTGCTTGCCTGCAGTAAGCAAAAAATACAATAGGTTGAATAGAATCCCAAAAGCTCCCATCCAAGGGACAGATACTGGAAATTGGAGGATTCCAAGGACCACACAGTCTCCGGTAACATCACTTCAGATTTTACGAGTGGGTGCCTGCATCATGTCACAGCAGTATTTGCCATGGCATTCCCAATGTTGCATTGCTACAAATTGTTTTCACATGTTGTGGCCAGCATGCAGGCTGCGTGCAACACTCCCTCAAGTCTAAAACCGTTTGAGCGACTCAATTGCAACGAAGCGTGCGCTAACAAAACACTTCGGGTCAATCCACCTCCCCACCTGGTGGGCTGGTGAAGCAGAATTGCCTCCTGGTCCAAGCATCCTCCAAGACACTTAGCCACAGGATGCCATTGCGTCCAGACATAACATCGATCTGCAGAGCTGAAGTGTACTGCCTGTGCTTCATGCCTATGATATGACCTGCCTGTAGCAGTACAAGAGGGTGGAGGGGAGTCCCATCACTCAGCAATTGCATGCCTAAACACTGCCTCTAAACAAGGAAACCTGAAACTTCAGGTTTGGCAAACATGAAGTCTCCACCCTTTACAACAGCAGAGCTGTCCATGCTCCCCTTTTTCACGTGATGGGCACCCTCACCCTGGTTCAGTGCCCCCCTCCCCAAAAGCCCAGCGCCACACACACTTACACCGTGTGGCACACACATGGCGTTGCCCCCACGTGATCACCCTAAAGCCCGTTCTCAGCCCCACAAGCCACCAAGGCTGACCCCATCCTGGCATGCATTACATCTGACCTTGACCAAACCCCACTGAGTGATAATGAGGTGCCTAGGCTGATGAATCACAGATAGATGGGCTTTCCACTTCCCAACAAGCCTTTTCTCACATCACACCACTAAAACAGAATCCAAGTATGACTACTGCAGTCTTACCTGAACATCACCCCAGATGGCAGTCACACCGGTAACCATGCACTTTAGGCTTGAGGATGTGCTCGCCTGTGCCTCTGTGTTGCGCTCTGGCTGGTAGTGGGTGACCAGGAGTTTCTTGAACGCAGCCCTCTGGACTGAAGGTGTACTGTCGCTGCGGAAATCCTGCAGCTGCATGTGCGACCAGAAACCCAACTGTGCTACTGCACTCCCCAATGTCTGCTCCAAACTCCCCACTGTCTCCTGCATCTGCTCCAAATTCCCCACTGTCTCCTGCACACTCTTCAGCTTCTCCACCACACTCTCAATTGCTCTTAGCAGGAGCGGCTCCATGGTCTCTGCACCAACATGCCATGAGTGTTACAGGATCCATACCGGGGCATTCACCTTGAAGTCTAACCAGTCTCAGCACAAGGCGATGCTGAAGAGCTTGGGTGCACAACAAACGAAGAACTTGCTGCACAATATGCAAGTCCAATGGTGATGTTGATGATGTGAGCTGCTATTGCACAGCTTTGTACAGCTGCCTCTAGAGTGGCTGCTGCTGTGGGATGATGGAAGAGGTGCATGGCAGAAGCAGTGAAAAACACGTGCAAGAACAGGGGCAGGGTGCGCACTAAAGGTCTTCAACAACGGTTCAGCGTATCACAAAGGGGATGTCTAACAAGGGAGCATAGGATGCTGCTGCAAGGTTGCCTGCCTGCCTAACAACAAGTAGTCCCTTTTCAGGGAACCGGCAAAATGTTGTGCACAAGGTTTTGCAGGACTGCTGGCTTGTACGGGAGTCAGCCTCTGCATGACAACATTCCACCACCCCCCCCCCAAAGGCTCACCTTGTCCTGTTGTGGTAAGGTGAGGGCGACCATGTACAGATGATGGCACATGCAAAGAAGCAGGGCAGGGCAGCATGCACAGCACAGGTCAACGACAGTCTTGTATGCAATTGAGCATAGGAATCAATGCGGCATTTAGAAGTGCAGGATGGCAATGCGTCGCACGTTGCTGCCTTTGACAGAGCAATCTGCACAGAAAGACAATAAATGTGTGCAGCGTTTGTTATGCATGCACCATTCAGGAGGGCCAGAATTTTGTCGCTGTGTTTTTGCTATTGCAACAAAGCCAGCTGCTGCAAAGTCTTCACTTTGTTTTGCAAAGCCTTAAATGCCTTGCTGATGATTACTAGCAGACATACATGATACTCGCTGCCAACATGTGGTGCACCTGACAACAAGGACTGCAGCTGCATGGGGCTTCACGGCCTTACACGCAGCGATAGGCAATGTAGGTTTGGCAGCCTTGCCACAAGCACCGTTGTAATCACATGCATGACTCACCTGCTGCTGCTGCTGCTGTGGGACGACAGACGAAGTCAGGGGGGAGCCGTGAAGAGCACATGCAAGGACACGCGGGCAGGGCGATGTTCAGCAAAGGATCAAACAAATTAGCTTGCAACATGAAAGCACAGGGGCATGCAGCGCACATGAGCACGCAGGATGGTGTTGCAGGGCCTGCCCGGTATTGTGAAAGTGCCTCAAGCATGCCTTACGGCACTGGTCCTTCAGCAGTGCTGTAAATACGCCCTAGCAGACCGCTGCTTGCATGGCACGCGCAGCATGTGATAACCCAGCTTGCATAATCAAAATATTCATAGACTAATCCATGTTGCTGTGGCAGCTCAGGCTGCAGAAATCCCTTCCATGGGACCAGCAAATAGTCCTTGCAGAAGAGTTTGCAGCAACCGCTGGCATGCGCCACAGGCGGCCGCTGCATGCTAACATGCCACCAATGCATGCAACTCCAACGCTCACCTGGTGCTGTTGTGGTAAAGCACGGGCCACCAAGGAACAGCAGATGATAGCGCATGCACAGGAGCAGGGCAGGGCAGAGCAGAGCAGCACAGGTCAACATCAGTGTTGCATGCAATGAGCATTACTGTATGCATGCAGCATTCAGGAGTGCAGGATGGTAATGTGGCACTCCTGTGTTGTTTGTTGACAGCGCAGCATGCACAAAGATCGACCTGTGCGAAGTGTGTGTGGCACTCCTGCATGCAACATTTGGAGTGCAGAGTGTTGCGGCAAGTTCCTGCAACAAAGCTGACTGCAGCAAATGCAGTTACATGGCTCTTAAACCTCAGATGCCTCGCTGATTACAATCAGTTGCAGATAAGCATGATGGTAGCTACCATGCGCCAGGTGGTGCTGCATGCGGTACTCTTAATAAGCAGGACTGCTGGGGCGTGGGTTTTAGCGGCTGCTCCACACACTGTGTGTGTGTGTCGATTTCACACCTGACTGCTGCTGCAGCAAAGCCAGCTCCTTCTGCTCAAGTATGTTCAGGCGGCGCTGCAGCTCCTCAACATTAAATCCTTCAGGAGAGTTGGCAAGCTGCTGCTCCACTTCCCTGATTTTGGCTTGAACACATAAAATCCTTTGCTCAATGCTGTCTTCTGCTGAAGCCATCCTGCTTCCTGCGGCACGAAGCAGCCCATGCATTAGAAGGGCACCACTATGCATTCCATATAATGTATTTTGCTTCTCTGCCGGCTGATGCAATGTGGATGAAAGCTACTTAACTCGAAAGCTGATGTGGTCACGCACCGTGGCCTGAAAGAGCACTGCACGTTGTCCTCAATGCCCTCACGTTCCTGTTGTATGCTTGATGTCCCCAGTAATGCTCCAGGCGCCTCAGATAGTCAGAGCGTGTCAGGAACTGTATTCAGCGTGTACTTGGGTAGCAGTTTAAGAAACATTTACTGACAGTATCAACGAAGGGGATGCACGTGTAAACGATGATGAGTTACCACTAAGAGTGCCTTCGCGAGGTTCAGTCATCAACAAGAAAGCCCTCAAAGCGAGGAAGTCGTGAGAGTTGTGAAAGCAGTAAGGGCCCAAGGCGAGCGCTCTGGTGAGGCTATAGCTGTCCTGGACGCCCTGGAGCGAAGCCCAACAGCAGTTCCGCCAACACGACTGCCGACGAGGACGACAATGGAGTGCACCAAGGCTGTCAAGCTGGCCAAATAAGCGGCACTCTTGAACATGGCACAGCAGCAGCCCAGGAAGTCAGGATTGCTGCTAGCCTGGCTAGTATGTTGTCCACGCAGTACAGTACACAGTACAGTACACGTCTACAGCAACTAGAAAGTTCTAAAGCATTAGCTAGGACTGCAGAGCACGATAGATTAGATTAGTACAGCACCCTGTTCTCCTGACGTACTACTTTCTGTACAGAACCTCAAGTTTTCAAAGTTTGTCATTGTGACGCAGGCAGGGTCCCAAAAGACCTGCAACGAACGCTTTGCTGATCTCCGCATAACGATGCCTGCTCACGCACAGCAAAGAAGCCTTGCGAGATCGTTGCACACCTTTTGAAAACAGTTGCTCTGATTGTGTGTGGTGCAGGCTCTCATCTCACACTCATAGAACAATAACTTGCCCACACTACATGTTATGATTGGCATTGATGTCATGTGAGCACTGCATGTGGCAACAAAATGCATCCCACCACCCCTTTACCCAGCAAACTCACCACCAATCCTGCCTCCAGCTCGATTTCCAGCTTGACTATATGGGCTGCACTTGTGTAGTGATGCTGGTTTAGCTTGCGGCTCTTGTGCGGTACCATGCAACCAGTTTTGATATCCCACTTTACCACTTTACCACAGCTGTTTCCTATCGCGTCTGGGGGGGTATAGCATCGGGGTTCAGCAGTGGGCTAAGCCCTACTCAGATCCTTTGCACTCAGACAGCATCCCTTGTACTGCATCCTTTGGACAGCCTGCAGCCTCCATTGCACACTGAAAGCCTCCTATGGACTGAAAGCTTGCCTATGAGCCTCTCTCAGTCACAGATTGCATCTCTTAGACAAGGCTAAACATCTTTCGTACTGAGATGAAGGAGGATGTAACAGGTTGTATACTACCGAAACTGGCTTTACATGGCCTCAATATAACTGATAAAATAACTTGTTAAATATTATTAATAACATGTTACTGAGATAATACTGAAAGGGAGCTTTACTGAGGATATATTATTGTCAGCTTTGCTGTCAGTCTGCATGACACCAGCAATTGCCGTTTTGGGACATCCCGTATCGCACATGCCTTGAATAACGAAATTATACAAGCATTTCTTTCATTTTGTATCATTTTGATGGGCTGAAACGCTGTATTTAGAAACCTCGTGCGTACAAGTTCTGGGGTTCTTCCCCTATGCCCTCGCGGCTGTATGCGTGCAGTCATCATCATCATCATGTTACCCATTAAGCCATAGCATCAACGCCATCGGCCCCGCGCCCCTCAGGAGCGGAAGAAAGAGGGAGCACTGCTCCATTGTGTTTGCAAATATTACGCACATCCCAAGCTTGACAAGATACTCAGCAATGCTCCTAGATATCACTCGGCACACCCCCCTACTACCCCAAATATCATCAGAAACAAAACGCAACAACTTAGTGGATGCATCAGTCAACGATAACACATTGCGCAATTTTTCAGCGCCGCCAGCAACATCACGCAAAACAGACCGAATTTCATCAAGCATAGTATCCCTCTGAGCAGAAGTAGCGGGACAATCAAACATCAGATGTGACAAAGTATGCGTGCAGTGTTGTGTCATCATCATCATGAAGTGCAATGCTGTGTGTGTCCAGCCGCTGATTGGCCCACCCATTAGGCCCTCTGTTAGGCCAGCCTGCTGGCCTGTGGACACTGTCCTCAGGCTGAGGCATTTGCATTGTTTGATGGGCCCATGGCGTGTCTGATTGTGTCCCACGACCTTGGATCTGGATCTGCCTTGACTTGTGCAGCAGCTCCAGCGAATGTAACAACAGGAATCTGGTGTGGTGGTGGATTAATGCTCGTCCAAGGACAGGGCACACCCAGTGTGATTGGTGCTGAGGGGGCTGCATCCGTGCACTGTGCAGAGGCTCTGCTGACCACAGGGCACGGTATCATATCAGCAGGGCGTGACTGGTAATTGGAGTATATGCCATTCACACACCCCTGTCATCCTCATTGCGCAGTGACTGCGGCTCTGCTGTGGCGCCTGGCCCACCTGCTCGAGTGCTCACAATGACTGCTGCCTGGGAACCCTTGGTCGACATTGTGCTGCCATGTCGGTGACGGTGACGCTGCTTGGCTGCTGTACAGCAGTATTAGACGATGCATGTCTTTTGAAACATATTAAACATCCCAAACACAGGAACAACGTCACCACGGGGAAGAAATGGCAAAGCGTGGTTTACGATGATGATGATCAGCTCAAGCCGCAGCACTGCCAACGCGTACTCTGATGGCTTAGTAACTTGTCTACGATTCAAATCTCGCTTGCAACAACGCTATCAAGAGGGGAACTCGGTGACTGTATCGCTCGATCGCAGTGCAAGGAACCACTAGAACGGGGAATGATGTTCACAGTAAGCACATGGAGACGGGAGGTGCTATAGAGCAGCCATGGGAGCCTGCCTGAGCAAAGGGCCCGATGGTGCAGCAGCAGCAGCAGCAGCTGATCAGTCGAGCTGTGCTCAGCAGAAGAAGCCAGGAAGCGTATCAGTACGGTTTGAAAGAGCAGGTGAGTTTTACGGCGTGTGCGATGGACTAGGTGATGTGGTTGATGCTCGCCTGCACCGACTCACACTGCCCTTCCTGGCACAGAGCCTGCTGCAACGCCCAAGGCTGTTCCTGCTGTGGAAAGGGACCAAGTGAGCCCCGAGCTTCCTGCAGACATTGCAACATGGACGCCCGGGGACGTCCTCAGCTGGGCTGCCACGCTAGGGCTTCCGAAGGCCTCTCTCACCGCACTGCAGGTGAGCAGAGCAGGTCAATCATCAAGCTCAACAGCTTGTACACCCTTATCCTTGCAAGGCACTTGAGGACCGCTACCTGCAATAGCCTGCTCAGGGGCCACAGGTTGCTGCAGTCAGTGCTGTCAATGTGGCCGTTGCTGCCGCATCATAGCCGGCTCATCACCCTTCATTGCTGCTGACACCTATCCTGCAGGGAGTCACTGGCCAGCAGCTGCTGCAGTTGAGCGATCACAGGCTGCTGCAGCTGGGCGTGATGGATTCAGCAGAGCGCTACGCTCTGCTGACCGCCAGGACGCAGCTGCAGCAGGAGCATGCACCTGACACTGGCCCAGAAGCACAGCAGCCAAGCAGCAGCTCGCAGGCAGATGGCAAAAGCAGTATGCCTACCATCACAGAGCAGCGCTCAGCGTCTGGCGCGCTAGCATGGCCTGGTGCTGGCAGGCCTGAAGATGCAGCAGCAGGTCTTGCAGCAGATGCTCAGCCGGACACGCCCAGCGCCAACACTCTCAGCCGGTAAGTGAATGAGTTCCTACTGCTGCAGCAACATGTAGCAACAGCAACACATGCTATTGCAGAGGTGGTGCAGCGCTGCGGAGGGGCATGATGTCTGGCAGTGCTGTGTTGAGTGCGCGGGGCCTCAGGTGGCTGTCCTGCAAGCAGCTATGCTCTCTATGGAATTGGTTCAGTCAAGAAGCTTGACAAGAAGCTTTGCAGGAAGCTCTGCAAGAAGCGCAGCAGCAGGACTCTTACCTGTGATCTACAGCGCTGCTTCTGATAATACGACTTGGTGCAGCAGCTTTTACATGTTCGAGTAACACAAGTTGGAGGTGGAGGACTGCATGCAGCCCTTCACAAGTTCCTGCGAGCCGTAACGAGTGCAAGCATCTGTGCAAGCTTACCCGCTGCTGCGCATGACACGGCCTGCTCACTGTTGATGTTGCTCACGCGCCTGGCATGTGCTTATGCTTGTTTTGTGTTCTTCTGCTGTGGTTCTGGTAGGTACGTCACTGGTACACCTCGGCAGGGTAGCCGCTCAGGCGAGCTGTCAGCGCCGTTGCAGCTGGGTGTGCAGTTTGCAGGACAGGCGCTGCGGCCGTCGCTGGACGATGCTGCTGCTGTGCTGGACCCAGCTGCAGACGGCAATGTGATACTCGAAGAGATGAAGGACATGCAGGTCCTGCGCATCACAGCGAACGGGCGGCTGTTCAGGTGTGCAGCAACTGGCAGCAATTGGCAGTGAGGCAGGGGATAGCATGCAGACCAGCATGCACACAGCATGGACAATATCTGTGGCTTGGTAGCGCTGTGTGCTTGGATGCACGTCGGGTCCACAAGCAGCAGTTCGGGACAACCTCTGTAGCGTGCGTTGCAGTTGCTCTGTGCGACGCTGGATTCACGGGAGCATTCACAAGCGAGCTTGTGCAAACAGTAGAGCAGCAGTGATTATACACTGCTGCGCAGTCGACGATAGTATGTGCTGCGGCACGTGCATCATGCAGCTGTATACATGCTGTATCACACGCACTCCATCATGCGCTACAGCGGGTGTCATATCCTGCTGCTGCGGTCACTGCTTGTTGCACGCCCGTGTCATTGGTGTGCAGGCATAGCAGGCCTGTGCCAATGTCGCTGGTGCCCTACTGCCAGGCGCTTTGCCTGCTGCACGACTTGCGGCGTGGCGCGCACTACCATTATGACAACTGCCACCAGCTGCTGCAGCGCTGCGTGTTGGTGCAAGACTACCTGCTGGCACTGCCGCACGCGCAGCTGCGCAAGCAGACGGTAATGCTGTCACAGCTGTCGCTGCTGGTGCAGGATGCGTACGACGTCTTCAGCCAGTTCTCTGAGCGGTGAGTACTTGCGCAGCTGCGGAGGCAGCTGCAGTATCTGTCCTGTTGTGACAAAGCTGCAGTTGCTGTGCACAGCAGCACATGTCCTGCAAGTGCATAGCATGCGTGCCGCGTGCTTTGCCTGCCTTGCTTGGCGTCCTGGTACATGATGCACTGCTACTTCTGTCCCGATCCAGGCATATTGGTTCGAGCAGGCATTTCATACCGTATTGCTGCCTGAGCTGCGCATCTTCAATGCATGAGAAGACAGGCCCGTGCATGATGGTGACTGGCACAGCTTGTAAACACAGTACTGATGCTCTTCACACCAAGCTTGTGTGCAACCTGCGCTGCCTACTTCCCATACGTACCATGCTGCGCTCTGCAGGGGCTGGCTGCTGCGGCTGCTGAACAGCGTGCGCGACCAGGATGACTTCAACAGGCTGGATCAGCTGCTAGTCAATGCTATGGAGGCTGCTGGCGCAGATACATCAGAGCAGCCAATTGCAGACCTGCGCAGGCGGCACAGCTATGCGCCGCAGCAGCAGCAGCTAGAGGTAGCGCTGAAGCACCTTGGTGGTATCGCGAAGCTGCTACGGGACCCGCTGTCTGCAACGATTCGGCTGCAGTCGCTGCTGCACCACCTTCCGTCTGGGTCAAACATAGACACACTACTGCAGCAGGAGATTGACCACTATTTGTCGAGCCAGCTATGGTTCAGCGACAGTGAGAGCAGGCCAGGCAGCCGGGAGAGCAGCTTCTATGTATCAAGCACAGCAACGGGCAGCGGCGGCGGCGGCGTAGGGCGTGCAGGGAGCAGCGGCGGCAGCGGCGGCGGTATGCTGCGGCGGCAGAGCTCGTTAGGACCTGGACGGAGACCTGCGACGCTGTCTGTGGTTGAGCCATTCATGGTGCTGCGCAACGATACAGTGCGCAGCGAGTGGCGCGGCGCGTTTGGTGGCAGGGAGCGCGTGACATGGAAGGAGTTTTGGTACAAGCTGGTACAGCCGCAGGTGGGTTGGCAGCCGTGCAGTGTCCGGCATGCTGCTGCTTGGGTGTTCTCTAGCCTAGCTTGAAGCAGGACGGCATGATGGCGTGGTTTTTTGGAGGCAGTGCTGTTGACAGAGCCCTCAGCACTCGTCATGTGTCTGCAGGAGGGTGCTCTCAGACATCAACTGGTGCCCCTGCTGCTGCTGCTCTGCCATCTGTGCTGTGTGTATCTGTGTGCGTTTTCCTGCAGGCGCACATCTGGGGCCTCGACCAGCAGCTCGACAAGTTTACGACAGACTATGTGCAGCAGCACCTGCAGCGCAGCAGCCACGGCTTGCTCACGATATCTGAGCTGGACTTTGCGTTCCCGCCAAACTCCAGCCCGGCTATGGTCATCCAAGCTAAGCTAAAGGAGCACTCCACCAACAGCAGCACCGCACTGCCAACGTTTGGTTCCAGCGCTGGGACTTTGGCCTCGAAGCGGGCGCAGGGCGCTGCTGGGTGGCTGCGTGATTTGCGTGTGCTGCAGGAGCCCATCCCTCGCTTGCACAACTTCCCAGAGGTAGGGCTCGCGCCTGATGCGTGTCTTGCGGCTGACAGCATGTTTGGTCAGGGGACAGGTGGCAGCAATGTTGTTTAGGCTTGTGCTTGCCTGCTTGCCTGGGCAGGGTCTCCACACGCCGCGCTGCTGCGCTGCTGCGGCTTCGCTGCATCGAGTAGCCTTGCAGGAAGCATCGCGTGTCCAGGCATCGCACCATCGTGCTGCTGCTGTGTTGCTGCTGCTGTGCTTGCAGCTTCCTGTGTACCACGTGCCGCGTGAGGAGGAAGTTTCGGATCTTGTGCTTGGCATGGCTGACGTCAGCACCAACCTGGTCATGCTGCTGTGTTGCTGCTGCTGCGCTTGCAGCTCCCTGTGTACCACGTGCCGCGGGAGGAGGAGGTTGCGGAGCTGGTGCTTTGCATGGCTGACGTCAGCACTAACCTGGCCATGCTGCTGTGTTGCTGCTGCTGCGCTTGCAGCTTCCTGTGTACCACGTGCCGTGTGAGGAAGAAGTTGCGGAGCTGGTGCTTTGCATGGCTGAAGTCAGCACTAACCTGGTCATGCTGCTGTGTTGCTGCTGCTGCGCTTGCAGCTCCCTGTGTACCACGTGCCACGGGAGGAGGAAGTTGCGGAGCTGGTGCTTGGCATGGCTGATGTCAGCACCAACCTGGTCATGCTGCTGTGTTGCTGCTGCTGTGCTTGCAGCTGCCTGTGTACCACGTGCCGCGGGAGGAGGAAGTTGCGGAGCTGGTGCTTGGCATGGCTGACGTCAGCACCAACCTAGTCATGCTGACCGGGCCCCAGGGCGTTGGCCGCAGCATGCTTGCCGTGAGCATGGCTCAGGAGCTAGTGGTGTCTCACCACTGGACAAATGCGTACTGGGTGGACTTGCAGGGCGTTACCAACGTGGTGCTAGCAGGTGGGTGAGAGATAGTGTTGGGTTTGGCAGGTGGCGGGGTACCAGCAAGGTTGCAGCTTGCTAGCTGCAAGTATGGCGCAAGAGCTGGTGGTGTCACACCACTGGACAGATGCGTACTGGGTAGACTGGCAGGGCGTGACCAACGTGGTGCTAGCAGGTGGGTGAGATGCGGTGCAGGGTGCGGCAGGGCTGCGCTGGTTACCAGCAAGGTTGCGGCAGTTAGACGGTCTGGGTTGGGCTCCTGGCGGGATACCAGCAATGTTGCAGCAGTTTGACAGCTTGGGGTGGTCTCCTGCCAGGGTTTTTATAAATCTGTTGTCGCTGAGTGAAGGCCAGCAGCTGATGACAGGGCTGGGTCTCACCAGTGACGTGCCATGTAGCCCAACATAAGACTGCTGAGTTACACGCATTTGTTTGGATCTGTTGTCGCTGGGTGCAGGCCAGCAGCTGATGACAGGGCTGGGGCTAACCAGCGATACTACTCACCACATGTTCACGCACCATGCAGCCCAACATGAGACTGCCGTGTGTCAATGTCAATCCATATGTCTTTGCTGGGTGCAGGCCAGCAGCTGATGACAGGGCTGGGGCTAACCAGTGACGTTCCATGTAGGCCAACATAAGACTGCTGAGTCACACACATTTGTTTGGATCTGATTTCATTGAGTGCAGGCCAGCAGCTGATGACAGGGCTGGGGCTAACCAGTGACGTTCCAGACACGCAGCAGCTGCTGGCGTGGCTGGAGGGGCGACCGCGCGAGCGATTTGGCATTGTGCTCACGCACGTGCAGGAGCTGCTGAGTGCGCCTGCTGAGGAGCAGCAGGGCTTCTTGGACCTGCTGGATAACATCCTGCACGTGAGTGTTGTAACATGTTATTATAGTTGGCTGCGTGCTGACTCAGCACAGCTGCCCTGTCAGCAGCTGCAGCTGGTGTGATGCTAGGGCCACAACAGCTTGGCTGCTTGCGGGCTGTATTCGTGGACGTATGACTGGATGGGTACATGCACCGACTCGTGTTTGACCAGCTGTCAGCGCTGCCTTTTTTGCAAGTTTCTCACATCATATATCTTGCCTGCCTCCCTGCTTGCTGCTGCTGCAGTCCTCGCACAAACTGCAGGTGGTAGTGGTGTGTGAGGAGCCGCTGTCGCGCATCACCTACCTGGCACGTGCAGTGCAGGTGGAGCCGCTGTCAGCTGAGGTTGCTGGGCAGATGGTGCAGCAGGCACAAGTCAACGTCAAGGAGGTGAGCAGTGTCAGGTGCTTTGTACGCGTGCATGCCATGTCAGCTCTTTACAAGCCATGACTGTGCTGTCGTGTGGGCAGGATTGATCGCATATCCTTCCATTCTGGCAGCTTGGCTGGACTGGACACAGTGTTGCCTGGCGTCTGTGCACAGTGCTGCTCAAATGTCGTGTGTGCTCTGTTTGCCCTGCAGGAGCACGTGCAGCTGGTGGTGGAAGCCTGCCAGGGCACCCCGCTAGCGCTGGCTGTGGTGTGCGGCCTCATGCGTTCCCTCGTCTTCTCCCTCAAATTCTTTATGTGCTCTTTTTGGCCTGCAGGAGCACGTGCAGCTGGTGGTAGAAGCCTGCCAGGGCACCCCGCTAGCACTTGCTGTGGTGTGCGGCCTCATGCGCTGCCTCTTCTTCTCTCTCAAACATGTTTGTGTGCTCTGTTTGGCCTGCAGGAGCACGTGCAGCTGGTGGTGGAAGCCTGCCAGGGCACCCCGCTAGCGCTTGCTGTGGTGCGACCTCATGCGCTCTCTCTTCTTCTTCTCCCTCAAACTTGTGTGTGCGCTCTGTTTGGCCTGCAGGAGCACGTGCAGCTGGTGGTGGAGGCCTGCCAGGGCACCCGCTAGCACTGGCTGTGGTGTGCTGCCTCATGCGCTGCCTCTTCTTCTCTCTCAAACCTGTGTTTGTGTGCTCTGTTTGGCCCGCAGGAGCACGTGCAGCTGGTGGTGAAGGCCTGCCAGGGCACCCCGCTAGCGCTGGATGTGGTGTGCGGCCTCGTGCGCTCTCTCGTCTTCTCTTCTTCTCTCTCAGACTGTTATGTGTGCTGTGTTTGGCCTGCAGGAGCACGTGCAGCTGGTGGTGGAAGCCTGTCAGGGCACCCCGCTAGCACTGGCTGTGATGTGCGGCCTCATGCGCTGCCTCTTCTTCCCTCACTACATTTGTGTGTGTGCTCTGTTTGGCCCGCAGGAGGACGTGCAGCTGGTGGTGTAAGCCTGCCAGAGCACCCCGCTAGCGCTGGCTGTGGTGTGCGGCCTCATGCGCTCCCTCTTCTTCTCCCTCAACTTTTGTGTGTGCTCTGTTTGGCCTGCAGGAGCATGTGCAGCTGGTGGTAGAAGCCTGCCAGGGCACCCCCCTGGCACTGGCTGTGGTGTGCGGCCTCATGCGCTGCGGATACTGCAGCGCTGGGGACTTCCTGCGTATCTACGGTGACCGCGCGCTGCCGATTGACCATGCCGGCGGCGACGCCAACCCCAGCAGCTACCTGCCGTTTGAGAGCAGGCAAACGCACGAGCGGGTCCTCAGGTGTGTAGTGTGTACTCAAAGGCTCTCTCAGCGTCTGTGTCTCCAAGCCAAGCTGCTTCTACCACCGCCTGGACGTATAATGCATGTAGCATGCTTGCTGTATGGTTCATGCTTCTCCTGAGGCTGTTCACCATGCTGATGCTTCCTGTGAAGTTTCATAAGCTATACTTCGCGTACAAGCTTGTGTATGTATGGTGTTTATGCTCGCAGGGTGCTGGTTGCAGCTGCAATCGCGCTGCCGGACGACCTCGTGACAGGCCTGCTAGTGCTGTCGCTGCTGCCAGCGCCGTTCACCTTTGAAATGGCGGCACCGCTGCTTGCGCTGCCGCTGACCAACAATGAGCGGCGCGCAATCATGCGGCGGCTGGTCAACTTGGGCCTGTTGAGCTACAATGCGTCGCTGCAGCTGTTCACAATGCACAAGCTGGTGCGGGATGCTGCACGGCTGCTGGTACACAACCTAGGTGAGGCGCTACGGTTCAGCTTGGCTTGTGTGCGTGAGTTCAGCTTGACATGTGTGTTTGCCGTTCTGAGAGCGGCTGTGGTACTTCATCTGCGTGCTAGCTGCAGCAGCCTGAGTCCTCCCTGCGTCTGTGTGTGGGCTGACGGATGACGGATGCCAGCTACACGTCCACCCCTTGAAACGAATCATTCTCTGCACCACAGCGCCACACACCATCAGTTAGCTCGATGCAACGGACGCATCCTTGTTCTGTAGCTTATCTCTATCTCATTGACAAGATATGTCCTTGTTGTCTGGTATATATGTGCAGGCCTGCCATACAACGAGACGCGCCACCGCTTTGCTGAGCTGCTGGTCTCATCCGCGCGCCGCCTGGTGCTGCCGCTGATTGCCAAGAACCGCATGCTGTCCGCGCGCCTCGCCTGGTCGCGGCTGTCAGTGCACGTCGTGCAGCTGGTGAATTGGGCGTTCCAGGAAGTGCGGGAAGATATGCTGCCACTGTATGTCAGCATGGCGTGGGACCTCATGCCGCTGCTGAGCAGCAGCTGCAGCTCCTACACGCTACAGGGTGAGAAATGACAGAAGAATGACAGCACAGCAAGGATGAGAAAGAGTGACAGCACAGCAAGGAGAGGCATGGGGATACGGGGGCGTTGGTGGGATGCTGTGCCTGCGTTTGTTGATGCTGGGTGTGTGTGTAGGGGGGGAGACATGCTGCTGCTGTACGTGAGCATGGCGTGGGACCTCATGCCGCTTCTGAGCAGCAGCTGCAGCTCCTACACGCTACAGGGTAAGGAGGGTTGACAACGCAGCAAGCATGAGAATGAACGGCAGTGCAGCAAGCATGCGAAAGAATACAGCAGAGCAAGCATGAGAAAGAATGACAGCACAGCAAGGAGAGGCGTGGGGATACGGGGGATGCTGTGCCGGCGTTTGATGCTGGGTGGGGGTGTTGGAAGGCAGGGCAGGCTTGTCCGGCCTAGTGGGCCTGTTTAGTGTTGCACGTAGCGCAGGTGATACCTTGCTACATTGTGCATGCACAGTCCAGTCATTGCGGGTTTGCTGGCTTCGCCCGTGCTGCCTGTGTTGACCATGCCTGCTGTGTTTTTGGTGTGTTGCAGGCTTCTGCCAGGTGGTGCTGGAGCGCGCGCAGTTCCTGGACATGCACAGCCCAATTACTGCTGGCTTGCTGTGTTTCTTCTTTTGTGTTTGGTGTTGCAGGCTTCTGCCAGGTGGTGCTGGAGCGCCCGCAGTTCCTGGGCACGCGCTAGTCAATCACTGCTGGCTTGCTGGCTTGCTGAATTTAATTCCACTTGTTTTTGGTGTCTGCAGGCTTCTGCCAGGTGGTGCTGGAGCGAGCGCAGTTCCTGGACATGCACAGTCCAGTCACTGCTGGCCTGCTGACTTCGCTCGCGTTTGCTTGCCTGCGTTGACCATGCTCTGCTGTGTTTCTTGGTTTTTCAGGCTTCTGCCAGGTGGTGCTGGAGCGCGCGCAGTTCCTGGACATGACGCTAGACAGTGCACAGATGATGACGGTGCTGGGCAGCCTGCTGGCTGAGTCAGCGGCGCTGAAGCGCGCAGACGCGATGCTGCGCCAGGCGCTGGAGTACTTTTGGCGGGAGCTCAAGGGCCCACACCAGGCTGTAGCGCGTAACTACAAGGTGCGTTGTTGTTTAGCTTGGTTGGTTGAAACACAGCACTCAGGCTGGTGTTGGTGACATGCGTCATGTGGCTAGCACTTGTCGACATGGGTGCTGCATCCATGCATCTGACAGGAGCTCTGTGCATGTAAATAGTCTATCAGGGGGTCACGATAGCGAAGAGCTTAGGTTGCGCCAGGCGCTGGAGTACTTTTGGCGGGAGCTCAAGGGCCCACACCAGGCTGTAGCGCGCAACTACCAGGCTGTAGCGCGCAACTACAAGGTGCGTTTTTGTTTAGCTTGGTTGGTTGAACTGCAGCATGCAGACTGGTGTTGGTGACACGCGGCCTGCGGCTTGTACTTGCCGACACGGGTGCTGCATCCATGCATGCGGAGGTGCTCTGTGCATGCTATCGTGTATCAGGGGTAATCACTAGAGCGAACAGCTTAGGTTGGCTTGGTACTCACAGAAGTTTCGCTTCTTTGTTGAAAGTTTTCAACACTTTGTGTGTTGCTCACATTTCAACAATTTGTGTATTGCTTGTGGCCTGCTGTGCTGCACTGCAAGAGCTGGGCGCGTTGATGCTCAAGGCAGGCACTGAGCCAGCCCAAGTACTCACAAACGTTTTGCTTTGTGTGTTGCTTTTGCTTGTGGCCTGCTGTGCTGTGCTGCACTGCAGGAGCTGGGTGCATGGGTGCTGCCTCCATGCATCTGAAAGGGGCTCTGTGCATGTCACCGTCTATCAGGGGTAATCACTATAGCGAGCTTATATTGTCAAGTACTCACAAACGTTTTGCTTTGTGTGTTGCTTTTGCTTGTGGCCTGCTGTGCTGTGCTGCACTGTAGGAGTTGGGTGCATGGGTGCTGCCTCCATGCATCTGAAAGGGGCTCTGTGCATGTCACCGTCTATCAGGGGTAATCACTATAGCGAGCTTATATTGTCAAGTACTCACAAACGTTTTGCTTTGTGTGTTGCTTTTGCTTGTGGCCTGCTGTGCTGTGCTGCACTGTAGGAGTTGGGTGCATGGGTGCTGCCTCCATGCATCTGAAAGGGGCTCTGTGCATGTCACCGTCTATCAGGGGTAATCACTATAGCGAGCTTATATTGTCAAGTACTCACAAACGTTGTGCTTTGTGTGTTGCTTTTGCTTGTGGCCTGCTGTGCTGCACTGCAGGAGCTGGGCGCGTTGATGCTTAAGGCAGGCAAGTCGAGTGAGGCCAGCAAGCACCTGGCGCAGGGCCTGGAGATGCTGGTGCGTGGCTGATGGGCAGGTGGATGCGATGCAGCAGTGCAGCAGCAAGCAGTGCAGCAACTTTCACATGTTGCAGCACACCGCAGCTGGTGGCATGATTGAAGTTAGGGTTACGGCCAACAGGGCAGCTCCTCTGTACTGGTGACTGTGTGCTATGATCTGTTTTGAGGTTCGTTGCCGTGTCTGAAACATGCCTTGAGCACCTGGGAGTTGCCGGACATGCAGGATCTCCTGGTCCTGAATCCATGCCCGACGGCTCACTGACGGGCTACCCACCTTAGTGTTCCATGCAGTTCATTACCATTTGCCTCTGCAGGAGATGCATATTCTATCCATGCTCAACGGCTCGCTAACAGGCTATAACCATGATGTGACACACAATTCACTGTTTTGCCCCTGCAGGAGACGCTGTTTGGGGGCGCCAGTGCGGAGCTGCTGGCAGTGCTGCAGCTGCAGGTTGAGCTGCTGCGGCGCAGCAGGAAGTACGCGGAAGCTGAGGGAGTGGTGACGCGCGCGCTGGGCATCTGTGGTGCTGCGTACGGACCCAACGATGTGCAGGTTGCTGTCTGGAAGAATCAGCTTGCACAGGTGCGTGCACGACTGCCAAATCTTGCTATCATAGTGGTGCAGGAGCTTGTGTGTGTGTGGCGGGGGGGATCTGCGGTGCTGCGTACGGGCCAAACGATGTGCAGGTTGCTGTCTGGAAGAACCAGCTGGCGCAGGTGCGTGCAACGGTCGCGTTGCTCGGCTGCCAAACCTTGCTATCACAGTGGTGCAGGAACTTATGTGGGTGGGGGGGGGTCCGTTCAGTTGATGGCCGTTGCTGCTTCTGCGTGTTGTAACCACAGCAGGGGGGCCACAGTTGCAGCAGAGTAGGGAGTATGGCAGAAAGTGCCAGCTTATCATCGCCCCTATCACTTGTGTTTGGCTGTTTGCTTGTGTTGACATCGCACGCCCTACGCATTGCCCGCCCTACGCAGCACAAGCAGCTGCCTGGAAGGCAGTCTTGCTTCATTGAACGTGACAGGCTCTTACAGCAGCTCACAGCATCACATCTTGTGCCATGTGCCAACTTGCGCAGGTTGTGCGCCAGGCTGGGCGGCTGGATGAGGCGCAGAGCCTCGCGCAGGAGGTGCTGGCACTGCTGCAGGGGCAGCTAGGCAGCGAGCACCCGCGTGTTGCTGCGCAGCTGATGATGCTGGGCCAGCTGGCAGCACAGCATGGCAAGCAGGCGGCAGCAGAGCAGACATACCGCAAGGCGCTGCAGGTGGGCGGTCTGCAGCGCTTTGAGTCTCGAGGGGATGCATGCTGGAGCAGTTGTGTGCGTGAGAAGGCTTATGCGTTCAAAGTGTTTCGCAATCAGGACGCTGAGATAATTGTTACTTGCAAACGGTGATGTTTTCCGCTGCGCCACGCTGCGGCTCTGCAGGTGTACCAGTCTGTGTCTGGGCTGCACCACCCACACACCTTCAACTGCCTGGCATCGCTGGTGTCGCTGCTGCGTGGCGCTGGCAAGGCTGCACATGCGGCGCATGTTTTGCAATCAGCCGCTGAGATACTTGCGAACGGTGCCGTTTTTTGCTGCGCCACGTTGCGGCTATGCAGGTGTACCAGTCTGTCTCTGGGCTGCACCACCCGGACACCTTCAACTGCCTCACCTCGCTAGTGTCGCTGCTGCGTGGCGCGGGCAAGGCTGCACATGCGCTGCCGCTGGCGCAGCGCTGCATGGCAGTCAAGAAGAAGAGCCTGGGAGAGCTGCACCCGGACACTGCTGCGTCGATGCAAGTGGTGGCAGACGTCATGTTGGATCTGGGCAAGTGAGTGATCTTCTGCTGGCTGCGGTTTGTCGTTTGCACTGTTGGAGTGACACAGCAGCAGCCTGGGGGTAGTAACATCAGCTCTGTACAATTTATTGCACGCCAATGCAGCGCGCAATATCAGCATTCAGTCCTGTTGCCGCACCAGCCTTCAAGTGTGAGCCCGACTTCCCAGACCCCAGCTTGCTGCTTGAGGCCGTCAAACAAGCGCAAAGTAATCGGCCTCGTAGCTGCTGAGCGGTGTTCTATGCTGCATTCTGCATTCTGCGCTGCAGGTACGCCGAGGTCGAGTCGCACTGCAGCCGCGCAGTGTGGGTGTATCAGCAGCTCAACCAGCCCACCAGCAGCAAGCCCGTGATCGTAGCGACCACCATGCAGGCGCTCGCGCTGGTGCTGCTCGGGCGCGCAAACGAGGCCGAAAAGCTTGCGACGGACTGCCTGGAAGCAGCGAAGCACATGTCGGGACCAGCTGCGGAGCGCAACAGCTTTGTGGCCAGCTGTTATAATTGCCTTGGGGAGGTTCTTCGTGAGATGGGGCGGCTGCCTGATGCTGAGGCTGCTGCACGGGAGGGGCTGGCCATGCGAGAGAAGGTGGGTTCAGGGTTTAGGCTCTAGGGTGTAGGGTTTATGCTTTGTGGCCAGCTGTCATAATTGCCTTGGGGCGGTGTTGCGTGAGATGGGGCGGGTGCCTGATGCTGAGGCTGCTGCGCGGGAGGGGCTGGCCATGCGGGAGAAGGTGGGTTCAGGTTTAGGTTTAGGGTTGAGAATTGGGGGTTTCATAAACGAGGCTGAGAAGCTTGCGACGGACTGCTTAGAATCCGCGAAGCACATGTCGGGGCCAGCTGCTGAGCGCAATAGCTTCGTGGCCAGCTGCCACAGCTGCCTTGGGGAGGTGCTGCGTGAGATGGGGCGGCTGCCTGATGCTGAGGCTGCTGCGCGGGAGGGGCTGGCCATGCGGGAGAAGGTGGGTTCCTAAGCATGCAATCAGCAATCAATAAGCATGCAACAAGCTGCAGCCGCGAATCACATGTCGGGGCCCTCTGCGGAGCGCAACAGCTTTGTGGCCAGCTGCCATAATTGCCTTGGGGAGGTGTTGCGTGAGATGGGGCGGCTGCCTGATGCTGAGGCTGCTGCACGGGAGGGGCTGGCCATGCGGGAGAAGGTGGGCTGCTTTACTTGACTATGGGTGTCTGCCACCACCCACGGCTGCCTAAGGACAGCAGCAGGGGGGCCAAATCAGACAACCCTGTAGTTATGTATGAATGATCTCAAGCTGCATGCAATGATGCAGGCAGTAAGGTGGTGGCTTCAGCAAGAGACTGAGCATCAAGCGTATGCGTCAGGCCTGCATGCTTGCCAGCTTCGCATTGTTTGGTTGCCTGCTGTCGCACTATGATGCGGCATTACACTCTACGCTAGCGATGCGCTGAATGATGCGATGAATGATGCGAGTTGCTGAGGTGTCGCTGCTGCTGCTGCTGCTGCTGCTTGCCTGTGCAGGACCTGGGCAGCAGCCACCCGATCGTGGCCATCTCGCTGCAGACGCTGGGGCACATCCTGCGCATGCGGCAGCAGCTGGATGGTGCGCTGGAGGTCGCCAAGCGCTGCGGTTCGCTGCGTGCTTCGCAGCCGCAGGGCCTGCAGATGGCCGCAGCGCTGCACCTGCAGGTGGGAACAGGAGCGGCTGCTGCAGTTCATCATCATCATGTTAACACAGAGCCATAGCAACGCCATCAACGCCATCGGCCCCGCGCCTCACTGGAGCTGTGGTTGTAGTCATAGTTGCAGGGATCGTGTGTCTGGCTACGTCTGCTATTGCAACCCAGGAATGTGTGTCGCTGTGCTGTGTGGTTGCTGGTGTCCACTGCATGTTTGGCATGTCCCAACAGCAACAGGTGCGGTGTGTGGCAATCTAAGCTGCTGCTGCTGCTGCGGGCTCCTGGCGGGAGGGGTAGTGGGCGTGGAGCCAACGGCATGCCTGCCCAAGTTCCTTGATTTACGCGGGCACGCGTGCCTCTGTACTCAGAGGTGCACAGCAGCGGGAACGGTGCGGCCTTGCGTAACAACCCACTCACTCGCTGCTGCTGCTGCTGCTGCAGGCGCTGATCTACCTAGACATGGGCAAGGTTGACGAGGCGCTGGCGGCAGGCCAGTCAGCGCTGGCTATCAGGCAGAAGGTGCTGCACAACGAGCACCCAGACCTAGCGCACAGCCTCACAGGTGCGTGTTGAGACCATGTGTTGAGACAGCATGCCAATTAGTCAGCATGCCAATTAGCCAGCATGGCAATTAGACAGCATGCCAACTAGTCAGCAGACAGGGTGCTGTGAGGAGCCTGGTGGGTTCCTGGGTCAATGTTGGCACTCGCCGGGCCTCAGTTTTTGAGCAGGTCGGGGTTCCTGGGTCAGTGTTGGCACTCGCCGGGCCTCAGTTTTTGAGCAGCTCGGGCCAATATGCGGTCGCAGATCTGACACACAGGCTCCCAGACACTGGAGGAAGTGTGAAGGCCTTGATTGCTGTTTCTAACATGGGAAGTGTGATCAGCTCGCGTTGTGATGGATGTTGGCTCCCTGCAGTGGAGGCGACGTCTATCACAACGCGAGCTGGTCCGCACTTCTGATGTCCGAAACAGCAAGCAAAGCCTTCCCACTTCCCCCAGTGCCTGCGAGCCTGTGTTACACATTGAGCTGCCGCAACAATGTTGACACCTCGTGTGTTGATGGCACCTGCACGTTATTCAGCCTTCCTGCCTGACTTCTGTTGACTGGTCGATCTGTTGCCGCCGCTGCTGCTGCTGCTGCTGTAGTTGTGTCTGAGGTGCTGCTGATGCAAGAGAAGCATCACGAGGCAGAGCCGCTGCTGTCTCTAGCGGTGCAGATCTTCATAGGGCAGCTCGGCAGCAGCCACCCAGCCACTCAGCGCGCACACACGCTGCTGAAGCAGGCCACCAACCCGCGAACGTCCACAGCCAGCAGCTTCAGCCTTGGCATGCGCATGTCAGGGGCATTGCAGGAGGCAAGCAGCAGCAAGCTGCAGCATGTGGACAGCAGGCAGCCAGCACCTGCGGCGCCAGCAGCAGCAGCAGCAGCAGCAGATAAGACCGGGTCTGCCGCAGAGATGCCTTCATTTGGCACAGTAGCTGCGCAGCAGCAGCAGCAGCAGCAGCAGCCTGAGGAGCAACAGCAGCAGCAGGAGCATAACGTCACAGTGCCAGTGACAGACCGAACAGAGCTTGCTGCTGATGATGCTGACGGCCAGGCTGTTACAGCAGGTGGCGTCAGCAGCACAGCAGCGGAGGTCACAGCTGCAGCTCTAGCCGGCACTGCAGCTGCAACTGCATCTGGTGCTGCATCTCCGTCAGGCCGCAGCATGCCTGCAAACGTGAGCATTGCCTCAAAGATCAACAACTTTGCGATCGGGGGCGCAGCGGGTGCAGGTGCAGCTACTGCAGCCACGTACGGCGGGTACATGAGCATGGATGCGGGCGGTAGTCCTGTAGGGTCAGACAAAGGGCCTGCTGCAGAGGTGCTTCTGCAGCCACATGCAGCAGCAGGTTCGGCTGCAGGGGATGCAGCACAAGGCGGCAGCAATCAGCAGCTTCAGCGGGCAGACAGCAGCATGCCTTCAGAGGATGCAGCAGCACCTGCAGATCCTTCGGAGTGGGAGCTGGGTCGACAGTTTGGCCAGACAGCGCCACTCGCAGCGACAGGAGTGGATGACGCAGATGCTGGCCAGCGCGCATACACCAAGGTACTGCACGAGCTAACTCGCAGGACGTCATTGGGCTCACATGACGGTGCGCGCGACACGCTGGTAACTGCAACCTCGGACGCTGCTGCGATTGCAGCTGCAGCGGCGGCTGAGAGTGGCGGTGTGGTGCTGGCGCCTGCAGTAACGCCAGAGCCTGCGGCACCTGCAGCAGCACCTGCTGCCGCACGCGGTTCAGCCAGCAGGGATAGCTCAGCAAGTGCTGGCGGTGTGTTGGGTCGGCAGACTGTGGTTGAGGATGCAGCGGCCGAATTAGAAGCTGCTGCGATGGCAGAAGAGGACGATAAGCTTGCAAAGCTACACCAGGCGGGCGTCGGCGACATAGATCAGCTGCGGCAGTTCCTGCGTGAGCATGGCTGGCAACTCAGTAGGCTGAGTAAGTCTGAAGATAAGGACGTCACGGGTGCGGTACGCAGCGGATGGCAAGCTGCACGCGACGCGCTGGCCTCAGGCGCGTACAGTAGCCGCAGCGCTTCAGCAGCAGCAGGAGGGCCCGGCCGGACTGCCAGCGGCCAAGCTGATGAAATGCGGGAGCAGCTGGGACGAGGTGCTGCTGGGGGTCGCGGTGACGGTCCGGCAGTACAACGGCGGCCGCCAGCCAGGCACTACAGTTTCCTGGGTCCAGGTCAGCAGCCTGGCGGTACAGGTGGCTCGCTGGGGCTTGAGGCGGTACAAGAGCTGTCATCTAACACGTTACAGCAGCTGGCGATGACATCAGCGGAGCTGCGTGCGTTGCAGGCAGTACAGGCGAGTGCGCTGGCGCAGGCAGCGATGATGGGAGGGGGCCGTATGCCGCATAGCATGCCGGGGCTTGAGCAGCAGCAGCAGCTGCGTGCAGCTCAGCAGTACATGCAGCACAGCTTGCCTGAGATGCCGTGGGGAGCTGGCTGGCCTGGCCAGGACGGTACGATTGAAGAAGAAGAGGAAGCAGCAGCAGCAGCTGCTGAAGATATGATGTACCAGCAGATGGCGCATGCGGAGTCGGATTCAGCGATTGCGCGGCTGCGAGCAGAGCAGGGATGGATGAACTCGCAGCAGCAGTACCAGCAGCAAGCGTGGCAGTTCCTGCCTGGCCGTAGCGCGCATACGGTGAGCAACGGAGAGCTCTCGGGGCAGGTGCGGCAGCAGCAGCAGCTGTTTGGTCCGGAGGGGGCTCTCAGCGAGAATGACATTATGATGACGCTACGTCAGCAGCAGCAGCAGCAACAGCAGCTGTACAACAGACAGCAGCAGGCAAACGCCGCACCGCAGCAGCGCGGGGGCCGCAGGCGGCGTGATTCATGGGTTGCGTCGTATGGTCCAACACATCCTATGGCAGCAGCAGCGGCAGCAGCAGCTGCTGCATGTGAGTATGATGTAAGTGGGGCTGAGGATGAGGCAGATCTGCGTGCGCATTTTGAGATGCTGCAGCAGCAGACGCTGCAGGCTCAGCAGCAAGCTGGCGGCTGGCACCAGCAGCAGCAGCAGGAGTATATGATGGCACAGGGGCATCCTGATGCACTGCAGGCATCGTACAGTGCAGCACTGCCTGGTGGGGGTGCTGCTGCTGCTGCTGTGCTGGCATCTGGCCGAGCACAGTCAGCACAACTGCCGGCGAGCTTGCAGGCCCAGCAGCTGCAGCAGCGCGGCAGCAGCAGTATGCAGCAGCAGTACAGCCAGCTGTCTCCAGCTAGCAGCTTGCAGGCTGAGCTGCCAGCTAGGCAAGCCGCAGCAGCGGCTGCAGCAGCAGCAGCAGGTGGCATGCCTGGCACCCTGTTTAAGCACCCCAGCAACATCTCCAGCTACTCTGCAGGCTCCACGCGTTCGCTGCCGATGGGCCAGCCTGAGCACGCGGTTGCTGCCGATGCTGCTCCTGCTGAGCAGCAGCAACAGCAGCAAGCAGCGCAGGCACATGAGGCCTATGAGCAGCAGCAGCAGCAGCAGCAGAACATGGCTGTGAAGGCGCGCAGTGCCCTCAGTATGGCGCGGCAGGGCTCCACAGGTGCTGTTCCGGCCGCCAGCGATGCTGCTGCTACAGCTGCAGCAGGAGCAGGAGGTAGTGCTTCAGCCGGGCCATCAGCACGCAGTGAGAGCACGCTATCACCACCGGCCGGCTTCTCAGCCCCAAGCAGCGCCCGATCCGGCCACCATCGGCCGGCCAAGCGCAACGTGTCGTTCAAGTTGAACAAGCACCAGCTGCATGCGGCGATGCAGCACCAGCAGATGGAAGAGGGTGACGTTGGAGACTCCTTGGAGCTGGGCAGCGGCAGTCCAAGGAGCATCGCTGCAGCAGCTGCAATGTTTGGCGCTGCGCGGCAGGGTGGTGGTGGTGCGGCCGGCCTGCAGCAGCAGCGGGTGCCGAGTGCGCGCTCAGTCGGCAGCCGGCCCCGGTCGCCGCTGGTGCATAGCATGGATGAGCAAGCTGCACAGGCGATGGTTGGGCATGCGGCATTCTCGCAGCAGAGCCCGCATGCGGCATTTGCGTCACAACCGCTGCTGCCGGACTCTATTGAGGCAGACAATTTGGAGGCGTATTACTCAGCTGCTGAGATGCGAGTGTCGCCAGGGCCGGGTATGACAGGCTTTGGAATGCCAGCATCTATGTCGCGGCCACACACAGCTGGAGCAGGGGGCATGTCCGGCATGCAGCAGCAGCAGCAGCGCGGTGCGCCGCTTGCACCGCTGCGGGGCCCTCCGAGTTCAGGCCGCAACCGGTCGTTCAACAACGGCATGCAGCAGCAGGGTGTGGCAGCAGGCAACAGCTGGGATGGCGGGGACCCTGCACGCACACACCAGCAGCTGCTGCTGCAGCAGCAGGTGCTGCAGGTTCAGGCGGCGCGGTTGGAGTTACAGAAGCAGCAGCTGGAAATCGAGCAGCTGCTGAATCAGCAGCAGCAGGAGCAGCAGGCCGCAAACTCCGGACAATGGCCGCCGATGTCTATGGCGCCTAGCTTGGGTACGCCCATATCACCTGCAGCGAGCATGCCAATGCCACCACAGCAGCAGCAGTGCACACCGTCGCAGCAGTACTATCAGCAGGGCTTTGGACGTGGGGCAGCAGCATACCCCAACATGGCAGGGTACCCACTGCAGCCGGCTACCAGCAGCGCCAGCACCATGAGCGTCAACAGCCCAACTAGCATGCAGCAGCAACAGCAGCAAATGCAGATGCAGATGCCAAGAGGTGGCGTGCTAGAGCAGGTTCTGGACAGCACAACACCAGCAGCTGGGGGTGCGGCATCCGGGCAGCAGCAGCAGCAGACAGGCTACGGTCTGCCGCAGATCATGACGGGCCCCTCGCCCCAGAGCAGCATGCACACCGGCAGCAGCTTTGTACCTTCGAGCCCGTCTGCTAGCAGCAGTCTGTCCTCCAGACCTGCGCTGTCTCGTGGAGCTTCTGATAACCAAGAGGCACAAGTTGCAGCTGCAATGGCTGCACAAATGGGAGCAGGACGTGCTGCACAGCAGCAGCAGCAGCAGCTGCGGCCAGGCTCTCCTGGGGTTGGCAAGCGTGGAAGCGGCACTGGGGGTGGCCTTGTCAGTGGTCCTGGCAGCAGCAGCGGCGGCCGGCAGCAGCAGCAGCAGCAAGGGCAGCTGCACAGGTTGCACAGTCAGCGCAGCTATGAGGAGGGGGAGATGGTGGCAGGTGCTGGCACACCCAGTCACTTGGCTGCGAGTGCTGGCATGCCTCCGAACCAGCAGCACATGGGTTGGCCAGGTGCGCAGGGGCAGCAGCATGCGCTGCAGCAGCAGCTTGCAATGCAGCAGCTCGCCATACAACAGCAGCAGCAGCAGATGCCTGGTCGTATGGCTGGCCGGCAGATGTACCCGCCAGCAGCAGCGGCTGCTGCAGGGCCTGGCATCGGCTGGCGCCAGCCGGGCGGTGCTGCTGCTGCGAGTGCTTCGGGGCCGCTGGGTGGCATCCGTACACAGCAGCAAGGCAGCGGTTACATGGGGCAGCCTGCGGTTGGTTACTCGGGCCCCCTGGGTCGGCCAATGCACCCTGGAATGGCAGCAGCAGCAGCAGCAGGAACACCTAACGGCCCTGCCATGCGTGGACATCCAGGGTTTGCTGCTGCAAGTGGGCCGCTGTCGCGGATGGAGCTGCATCAGCTGCAGCAGCAGCAACAGATGGCGCACCCCAGCTTCCCTGGGCATCACCCAGCGGCAGCAGCAAGCTGGCAGCAGCAGCAGCAACAACAGCTGCAGCATGTCTACTATGCAGCTGCACAAGGCATGGATGCGTACCAGCTGCAGCAGCTGCAGCAGCAGCTCCAGCAGCAGCAGCAGATGCTGCAGCAGCAGCATGAGCAGCCGCCTCCTGGCAGCGAAGACTATGACATGTGGGCCGCACCTCCTGACTATGGTGGCGCGAACAGCAACATGGCTACGAGCAGCGGCGTGAGTTCGTCAAATGCACCACATGACAGTAGGGGGCCTAGTTTCACACGCAGCTTCATCGCACCTGGTGGTGGGCAGTACTGGGAGGGGCGGCGCAGCAACAGCTTCAGCAACTTGGAAGGAGTTGAGGCACATGCTGCTGCTGCTGGCTCTGCAGGCTCACTGGGTAAGGCGGGGATTGCCAGGTCTCGCAGCAGCAGCGAGCTTGCGCACGAAGGGGAGCAGCGCCAAGAGTAGCTTTGATAGGTTGGTGGTTGTGGTTGCGGTACATGCGTGTACGGTTGCTGCTGACGTGTGTTTGTGTTTGCGGTGCTATGGGCGGCAGTAATGCTGTGCTGGTGGTGTTGCAGTGGCTGTCAGGGTGTTGCCGGATCTGAACAGCAGCAGCTGGTGTGCGTCTATGTGAGAACGGCTGGATACATTGCCATGTGATTTTTGCTCCGGTGAGGCATGTGAACTGCCAACTTTCAATCTTTGTTTCTGCATTTTGTCGGGTGAGCAATCGGCGTATGCAGGCCTACGTATGCACGTTCTGACGGTATGATTCTATTGGGCAGCTCAAACGAGCTGGTATTTGCTGCAGGTTATGGGCGGCATACCTTGCGTTGCTGCTGTGTTTGGTGCAGCAAACAACACTGTGTCGGCGCGTGTTACTTATGATTGGGCTTGTTGTATCAACTGCACCGACTTGCAACACGCCATGGCTTGGTTTGCAGCACCAGTGGCTGTGTCATCCTGTTGTTTTATGCACAGCTGCTATGGCACCTGACGTGTTTGGCTTGTTTGGCTCTTTGCCCTTGCTGCATTTACATGCCAAAACAGCGCGAGAGTGCTGCATGCGTGCCAATAATTTCTTAGCGAATGTGCCTGTTTGCTTTCTGTGTTCTACATGGTTGCGATAGTCACAGGGCTATCATCCAGCATCGCATTGTGATGTCGCTGCAATTCACCCTGCCTTTTGTGCTGTGCAAGTGCAGCAGCTGTGATTGCGGTGGGTGCATGGTACAACAGACAACTGTGTTGCTGCCATGTGGTCTTTTCAACGTATGATTCTCTGCAATGTTTGATGGGGTCGGAATCTTGCGTTATGCTTGTCTGGTTTTCGATGCGTGATCATTGCGGCTGGCCAAACAATCATGTGCAAAAGCAGCGTGCGGCATGTTGTTGGATGCATGCATATGCGGCACAGACACAGCGTGGCTACTTGCGTACTTTCAACTTGTCGTACAGGTGACACCTGTGGTCACTTTGCAGCCAGACCTCTGCTGTTGCAGGCAGGGTGCTGGGTGCATCACCAAATGTTATCTGGCGTGGCTGCTGCAGTGTACAGAGGGCTACACCGCGCGGTATCAGGTGGTCTGTGGTTTATCCAAGAATGGTTGGTCAAGTGAGTTAGCTCCAGGTGTCTGACATGGCTTGATGGCTGGGTGGGCGGGTGGGCAGGTGGGTGAGCTGAGAGCGGGAAAAGGGTTGCAGACGGCTGCTGGCTGCATGCGCTTCGTTTGTATGCGCATTGCTGGCTAGTCATAGACAGCGGCTGATCCTTCGCAGCTTTGTTGCTTAGCATTGTGGGCTGAGCTATGCATATAATGCGGCTGTGGGATTTGGTGACGTGGGTTGCGCAGCTGCGACTTGGCTCACCTGCCTGCTTGCGCTGCCTTGCTGTGTTCCATGGTATAGCGTATGGGCCTTGTGTTTGGTCACTTGTGAGCATGCTTGTGCTGCGTGGTTGTGTGTTTGCGATCTGCGCACAACTAGTGCATATCTCGAGGCGCCACATGTGGCTGCAGCAGTGCTTCCTGCAGGGCTGGGCTGGCTCTTCTGCACCTCCTCTTTGCTATCACTGGTGGTCTTCTCTTTGCTATCACTGTGGGTCAATGATTGACCTTAACTACAGCGCACAGAGTACAGACGCACTGCTGTATGGTTCGGAAAACCATGCACGCTGCGTATATGCGCGGCGCATGCATACATGCGTTGGTGTGCAAGCGCAGGGGGAGTCAGGCACCTAGTGCATGCCAGTCATAGGTGCAGATTATACAAGAGCTTGTATGGCATGTCTTGTATGTGGGATTGTCTATTGTTGCCACCTTTGTGTGTTAGCTTCGACTGCTGACACAGCAGAAAGTGTGGCCTTTGCAGATGCCATCGCATGTGTTTGGCGCCAGCTGCTAACACTGGCGGTTATCCCTGGTAGCCACAGGTATTGCTGCTGTGCCTGGCAGTAGCTGTCTTGGGAAGTTCACATGGGGGTTAGCTGGATGCTTGCAAACTCACACAATCCTTGACGATGTGTGTGAAGGCTTCAGAGCACTGTGTTCAGCTGGTCGCATATTGTGGAACCGCATCACACACTAAAGCTTGCAGCGCATGTTGGGGACTCGCATGGTGCTGCCCTTACTGGCCAGCTGCAGGCTGGTCAGTGCTGACCCCGTGTTTTCAACCTTTTTCTGTCCTAGGAAACCCTGCTGAGGTTCTGTATCTTGAAAGATATATATGTTGATGTGTGCAAGCCTTGCAAAACGATTTCAAGGCATATGTGTGGTCTCACTGCGGTTTGAATAGCATGTAACAAGGAGCACTCGTCGAAGCCCAGAGCCACCTGTTGATCATTGCTGTCTGCTGGTTGAGAGCCTATATGAGTTTCTCGCTTGTCAATGCTTTAGTGCTAACTTCCTATCTTCTGATCGTGCACATCCTGTAGCAAGTGCTGCTGGGTTCCTTCGCTTCCAGCCTCGCTGTCCTGCCTGATCCGCCTGCAGTGCTGCACACGTTTCATTATGGCTTCTGAGGCGCAGCTTGATATCCCAAAGCCAACGATCAAACGGATAGTCAAGGAGAAGCTTGCTGCTACAGCAGGCAGCGGTGAAGGAGCAAAAGCAGATGTACAACTCAACAAGGAGGCGCTGCTGGCATTCGGAGAAAGTGCCAAGGTGATTGCTTTGCAGTATCCAACGAAGTCTGCGGCTGCTGGCCTGCTTGCTGCACTTCACCACAGCGCTGTCTTCCTTGTGCAGTTCCCTCTTGCGCAGTTCAGGCCTGTTTTGCCTGCCTAGGCACATCACTGCATGCCATGCTGTCTTACTCCGCTTGCTGATGTTGAACGCGTCTTCTGCGTGTCCAGGTGTTCATCAGCTACGTAACGGCCACTGCCAATGATGTCTGCAAGGACAAAAAGCGTGCCACCCTCAACGCTGATGATGTGTTCACAGCGCTGGAGGAGACTGACTTTGCAGACCTGCTGCCACAACTTAAAGAGGCATTCGAGGGTGAGGCCTGCTTGTCTGTTGTGTAAGACAACAGCTGAACAGCTCAGCAGCAGAGGGGCTGCAGCCAATGTTTGGCGAAAGCAGGTGTGGCGCAGCAAGCAGGGGTGATGATTTTTCCGGCAGCGATGCTGCACACTGTCGAAGTAAAACAGCACGCCCAGCCGCTGCCATCCAGCAACAGCAGCACTTGGTTTGGAGATACATGCTGTCTGCCCTGGTTACCGTAGTCGCAGGAACATTCTGCAGACTTTGCATGTGCTGCCTTGTTCAACCTGTATGCAGCATCCTGCGCGTCATCAGTCACTGACCTCCCACCAGCTGATCCTGGATTAACTCCAGTTTGCTGTGCCATTATCACGCCCGCGTGTGATCCCACCTGATCTGAACTTAAGCTGTGCAACTTTGACCCATACTGCAATTCTTTTCACTGTGTTGTCTGGTGCTTTGGAAACAATCGCTGCCATGCAGCCTACAAGCAGAGCTTGAAAGAGAAAAAGGACAAGAAGGCTGAGGTCAGCAGGAAGCGAAAGTCAGCAGGGCAGGCTGGAGACGGTCAAGATGCTGACGGGGCAGACGCAGTAGCAGGTGCAGCTGGCGCAGGCGATGCGGACACCAAAGCAGCAGCAGACAAATCAGCAGGCGATGCTGATGCAGATGCTGGGGGTGCTGATGCTGCAGATGAGGACGGTGCAGCAGATGAGGACGATGAAACAGCAGCAGCAGCAGCAGGTGAAGAAGATGCAGAGATGGTTGATGCTGAGGCTGACGGTGCCGCAGACTAGCTTGGCGCAAAAGAAGAGCAGTAGTTATAAGTGACGTGCCGGTTCGCCGGCAGGCCTGCTGTGCTTGCAGTCAGCAAATGGTGCTGCAGGTGCTGCTGCTGGTGGTGTTGCTGACTCAGCTAGCAGCTGATCAGCTGCAGCAAAATGAGGAAGACGCGGAAGCAGCCGCTGCTATGACAGGTACAGCCGGGGATGCAGACTTGGAGATTTTGTAAACGTCATATGACAGGGTCATTGTTTGTCAACAGCCGGACCGTAGTGCAGCAGCCTGCTGGCGCTGCACCAAAACCTTTTGCTGGCCATGGTGCTGCAATACGTGATGCACGCAGCAGCGCTCACTCATGCACATGTGACTTCTCGACCAAATGGATGATGAGACGGCGGACATATCCATCTGTGTTGAACATCTGGGCTGGCTGCTTGTGGTGGACGAGGCTCTGTGAGTTTTCACGGTTGCGGTTTGCTGTGCGAGCTCTTTGCAAGAAGGCGCTGCCTTGCCAGTGGCAGCAGTCAAACCGTCACCACCGTGGGAGTCGGAACTGTTACAACATGCACCACACATTCGTGCTGGCGTTGATGCAGCAGCATTCCACAAAACGAAGGCAGCTCAGAGCCAGCACTGTGTGCAGCCGCGTGCTGCAGCCGCAGTCCACAACAGCAGAAGCGGTAGTAACATATGCAGACCGAGTCACATGACGTGCATGCACAGAACAGCATGCAAGCACCCGGCACTGCCATAATCATCATCATCACTTGCAGGTGCGCAGCTTGCTTTACATGGGTTCCGTCTAAATCCGTTCTTTGACAGAGCTAGTGTTGTGATGGCTGAGTCAACCCCATTCAGACATGCCATTCAGATAACACAGCGGTGGTGACCACAGCAGCACTGCAAATGTACCCACAGGCATGCTTTCCACTCAGAATATAACAACCATAACAACCTTATTGACGTGGTCCACAACTTGGAAATTTTGTATAGATATACTAGATGCATGCAGTCGCCAACAGCTTCCAGTGCTGTGTTGGCGCAAGCGGCCCACACCCATGGATGTCACCAGCATGCCATGTGTATGTGTGTATGTATATGTACATAGGGACACCTGTATCACGCATGGAAGGCGCACACATGTAATCATGCTAGGTGTGGCCGAGAGCTGTGTAACCTCAAAGCCATCATGTACCCCTTGACACATACAGGCAGCATGCCGATATGCCTGGAGTTGCGTGGTAATCCCACTGCACGTATATGTGCGACAAGTGTAACCAGGCAGGGTATACAAACAGTACAATGAGGCCAGTGCTGCCGCCTCCATACCTTGCTGGCAACATCAGAGCCTGCACATCAGTGCAAGCCCAGCTGCTCAGTCAACGCATGCAGGCACTCAGGTGACCGGCAGCAGACCCAGCAAACAACAATCACAGAGCAGGGATGGTGTGTACTGCTGAAAGCGGGACACCTTGAAAGCTCATGCAGGGTGCAATCTGCCATGCTCGTAGAGAGCTGGTAGCCCCTGCCGCCAATCAACGCAAGACCTGCCGCTCACTGCAAAGCCACAGCAAGAAAGAGACTTCTGCAGGCTTTGAACTGCAGTCTGACCATCCAATCCAACTCAGCAAGATGTAACTCCATGTATGTGGCCGCAATCAAGGCACGTCTGGTAGGGGTGGAACCACCGCTTGTTGAAACGGTTCAACAACAGTTGCTGACTCCTCAAAGCTTGCTGACTCATCAAGCATGCAGCATCCGGCTCACTAACATCGATCAACGGCACCCGCCTGCCTGCATTCCAGCTGCAGACGCCTGCGCCAAAGTGTAGCACAGTGAAAAACAAGCATGACAATGCGCACACCGCTAACGGCACATGAGATTGCAGTAGCTGAAGCTCACAAGCTTCCATCAGAGTATCATCACAGCACCTGAACTGCACTGTGGCTTTCCTGCACCGCCCATATTATCTCACCCTTCTGCTGATCTGTAGTAGATAGTTTTCATCAGCTGCAACACATCCCCAAGCAAGGTCAGGCACATATGCACACAGGCACCAGCACATGGGCAGCAGGCTCTTGACTGTCGCAAAGCCAGCTCTGTGCAAACAGAGCTTGAACAATCCAGCCACAAGCAAAGCAAGCCGAAGCCAACCATCAAGCTTCTGAAAGCCTGCTGCAGCGATCGTCTGGCTACATACGCAAGGCGGAGCAGCAGGCGGGACCAAGGCCAACGGGAAAGGCCATCCGTTAGGAATGGGTCCCACCTGCTGCTGCAAATACAACACCAATCTTCTGGCTTTGATCGCCAAGGCAACACAACAACAGGAACCAATCCAACACAAAGGCTAAGCAAAGCAGCACAACCTGGAAACTTGTGCTACAGCTGCCATACAACCTCAACGCTGATGAAAGCAGCTACAGGTGCCAGACGCAAAGAATCGAACATGCAAGCTGAAACTTGCCCAAACAATGGACCGCCCTGCTGGCCCGCACATACACAAAACAGGGGTGCAGCTTGCCACAAGCGTTTGTGCAGCGCATGCTTCTGCATGGATGCTGCACATTTGCCTGCTTTGTAACTATACAGCTGACCAATCCAGGGCACGGTCATATCGTATCGCGATACAGCGAATAGCTACTACAAAAGCATACATTGTGCCAGAGCCATGCAGCATGTTATAACATGCCAACTCAGCATGCCAAACATGGTGACCCTGGCAACAGATCCAAAATGTTTGGTCAGTTCCAGGACCGGTTGCCATCCCTTTGACTGAAGCTTCTTCGTGCTCAGTGAGCACGAGCAAATATAATGGATTGTCATGCAGGCACAACGCAGCATCACATGCTGGCACATTTTGTTCGTGCACACAATGCCTTACACACAGGCATGCGTGCATGAAGGCCTGAACACCATAGGCACAAAATAATCCAGAAGCTATTTGACCATACGTCCCAAACTGGGCCAATAACTCCTTGACACTGCCCGTCTGCATATAAATAAGCATAAATAAGAAGAGCAGCAAACTTGTATGTGAGTGCCAGTGCCCGCAGACCAGCACGCACGATGTTGCAGCATAGCCCCAGTCGCCCAATTGAATCAACATAACGTCGCTATAACTGTTATTACGCTGAGTGCGCCAGCACGCAGCGTCAGTCAGCACCAACACAGCCAACGCCAACAAATCTTGCAAGACTCCAGAAACATAATACATGTCGTAGACCACAACGACCTTGATCCTCCAACCAAAGGATATACCTCATCCTCCCATTGAACAGCCTGACTGCACGTGGACATGCTACCACAAAGGTGCAAGCCTAATGGATACCCGTCTGTTGCTTTATCACCCAATCGTCTGCTTGCTTCCCTGCAGCCCTTTTCTGCACACATTGGTGGCCTCAGCAATCATGTAAAGCAACACCTGGAGACTCACTGAGCGCCTCAGATGTCTAGTCGGCTTCAAAGAAACAAGATCAACAAGATCAGCTGCAAGTGTGTGGCACTTGGCGTGGGGTGGCCTCGCAACGCCTTATCACCAGAACTGATACATTAGCACACAAAATCACAAACTGCAAGCATCTATCACTTTGCAGACTGACTCCATATGCGGTGCACATATGCATTGCCCAACTGCCCGTCTGCCGAGCACAGGGTTATCACGCATACTTGTGTGCAATGCAGCTGCAAGTGCAGCTACGGTGCCTTGTAAATGACCTCAAGAAAGAAGACGCACTCAGCAGAGTGCTGATTGGCAGTGCAACACTCATCATGCAATGGAAGCATGCATTTTATGCCTGCCGACATTTCCCAAAGACCTACCCCCCTTGGAAAGTTGATGCGCACGTACAGCAGCAGCCCAGAACTGATATAGGTGCACAGTCACGCCAAATGCACACAGCATCTAACCCCACTTTCCGTGCATATGGCATGCACAGCATGCAGGAAATCAGCAGTCACGACCGACATAGCAAGGTGCTGACAGATCAGCTGTAAAGAGCAGGGACATTGCAACTGGACACGCCTTGTAAATGTGCAATAATTGCCTGGTCAATCGCCCCCAAAAAACAACAGTCATCACCAAGCATGACAAACCAAACATACGCAAGCAGGTGCAGCGGTGCGGCAATGCGCAATGGTGCATTGCTTCAATCGGCAGCTGAAACTCACTGCTGCTATCTCAGCACGACAATAATGCTGCCTGCACGGGGAACAGTGCAGCTCACAACAACAGATGCCAAGACGCCTCGGAAAACCCTGGCACAGTGCTTCAGGGACAGATGAAAAGCAACAGTGCGCTGGAGCATAAGACAGCAGCCTGCACAGGCAGCTGGCTACTTGGCCCTGACGGTCAAAACGACAACAACACCGTCTGCGGACAAACTATCAAAGCAGTACTACCACAGCGGTGTGAAGAATCACAAAACATACTTAACAGCAGTACAACCATGTGCAAGTGGTCACATCACAAGCACATAACTACTAATACATAACAGCAATGCAACCACGTGCAAATGGTCACAGCACAAGCAACAGCAGCTGCTCATGTGTGGGCACAAGCACCTACAACTCGTACACAGTGAACCACGAGCCCGTAACATTTCAGCATGCTGCTTTGCGGCAACACAACAGCAGGGTCGCCAAACCTGATTCAGCTGCTCAACTGCTCACACGCTTTCGCACCATGTTGTTATGACACACAAAACCACACCCAAAACCAGAGCTGATTGCCAGAGCACCTGTGCCACCACGTGCCGGCAGCAAAGTGCAGCAGCAAGCCAAACAACGCATCAACTTGGCGTTCCTAACAAGTCGCCAGTGATGATGCCAACCTGCATTGTGCACTGGCTGTGCAGGCAAGCACGTACGATAAGCCAGCCGCTGTGATCTTGCCCGCAGCTCATAGAGTGCATTGAGAAACTCTTGAGCTAAAGGGGCGCTGACGCTGCATGCACCTAAGCAGCAGCCACGTAGAACGCTCTGCAGGCACTTGACACACCGCAACATGCACGAACTGCACGACATACATAAGTAACAGTTATCCTGGTAACAAGTTGGTAACAATTCGGACGCGGAGCAACACACACCCTTACGATCAACAGTAACGTACGCTTTGGAACGCGGAAAGTGCCAACCACGCCCATTCATGCTAAAAGAGACACGCCGGCCACCTGCCAGGAAGTTGAGTGCACGCAACACCGCAAGCAAACACAAAGAGCTGCACATGCTGCATTGGCAGTTGACCTCCTGCACACCGAAGCTCACTATTGCAGCGCTGGCAACTCTGCTGCGCAATCGCTGCACAAGTGAAGCACATGGACGCACAGACAGCATGCACCTGTACTTTCAAATGCCAACGACATCAACACCATGGATGCACACTGGCATGCGTGAATTGCATAGGCATGAACTGCATATGCGGCAGCAAACTCACCCCCAAACAGCGGGCCTCAGCCGATTGCTCAAGTGCTCACTCGCCGCATGCCAGCTAGCGCTGCAATGCAGAATGCCGTCGAAATTGTGCATGACGCCAAGCAAGCAGCATGTGCCTGCCAACAGCATCAGCCGCTGGCCATAGCTTCCCCCCAGAATAAGGCTGGCTTGCTCAAAGTGACATGCACCCTGTGACCCCATTCACCGCCTGTTGGCAGACACTCGGTCGACAGCACACGCAGCATGCACACATGCACCAATTGTTGCTCGCAAACTCATGATAATAATAGATGATAACAATGGTGATGATGATGTGAAACAAACCAGAGGAAGCATGCTGGTATGTTATGATGTGCAAAGGCCCCCCGGTACTTGCCAATGCATGATTTGCCACTGCCTTGCATGCATATGTGCAACACCAGGCAGCAGCAGTAGCAGGGCCTCCTACCTTTGTAGGGGCTGTGAAGCGCGCTTTATGAAGTGTACGCAGCGCTGGATTGCATTCACCCACGGCTGTCGATGCAGGTCAAACAGAGCCCCCGGATAGCGTTCTAACAGATACTACAATCGACAGCTGAGCTCCCTTGCGGGCAAGCATGCAGGCATGCAGGACTGAACTATGCTTCAGCCGACACATCTGCAGCTGCCGCGGCAAGGGGCCTACCACACTCCCAATCCTGTCATGCAAACGAACGCCTTGCACCCGCAACAATTGCTGGTACGCAAGACCAAGCCCCAAAGCAGCGGCACATTGCTGCAGTGCAGTATGAAATATGCAGTATGCAGGGACACTCTGCTGTCAACTGAAGCGCCAGTCCTGCCTGTATCAGCGATGCTCAGACAAGGGTACAGATCACGTCCCGACCTCTGTCTTTGTACCTACTGCATCTCAGAGCTTACAGCTGCCTGCATCCCCTTGCAGCTGTGAAAACGTCAACTGCCCCAGTTATGCCTTGCTCAGTCAACAGTACCCCTTGCCAACAAAACGGCAGATAGATGCGAGTAACGCCGCATACACTGCGAGTCATAATAATACGTGTCAATTGCAGAGGAATGGCGCACGCAATGCTGTGCACACGCAGCACTGCGCGCGCCAATGGTCACACTAAAAGAATCCATGCTGGCTGCTCACACACACAAGCAGGTCGCAAACCACAGCCTGGATGCATTTCACTCCACACACAATGCCAACGCTGGCTTATGCACACACAACACGTTTGTGGTATTTACTGCACCATGGTTCAGCAGCCAAGCATGCACATGCACCTTGATTCAGGCGCAGCCGCTGTGCAATGTACCTCTCATGCTTGCTTACCATGCTGATATTTGCCTCATGGCGTCGATGACATGCAGGAATAACAACCACCCCTGCTTCCATGCGGCACAGCAAGGCATGCAGAGAAGCACCGAAGCGCATCAACACTCCACCCTTGCTTTGGTGCTGCTCTGGTGGCTGACGTGAAAGCATGAGCGACACACCTGTGGGCTTATACCACTGCCAAGTAAAAAACACATCGACCGTTGCGGCAATCGCAACGCATGGTGCTGCGTGGCAACCACAAACAGCACATCACCGCAGTTATGCCAGGAACCTCGTCATGCGAAGAGGCCTCTGTCGTACACAACACACACCGCAGGAACTACTCGGTGCGCGCTGGTTTCAAGCCACCTGTCAAGCATGCTACCCCAAAAGTTGACCCAATGGCAGCCACTACAGGTTCAACACCACGCAGGATGCACTTCAGTCAAATGAAACCTAGCGCACACACAGACGCCATCACCGCAGCATCCACGAAGTGAAAGCAAGAAGCTGCCACAGCAGAATCCACAGCACATCAACCCCCGCAAGCCGCAGCAGACGCGGCGCACCACAATCAAAACCACCCGTCAGGCTTCCTGCAGGTTCAAGTGGTGCTCGCTGAGTCAACATCAGGTCAAATCAGCACCAACCCATACGCCACATGCCTTTCAACTACCCTACATGCGAATAACATAATCCTGAATCTGCCCACAACCTGAACAGGGCGTCCACAACTGCTCTACGCGAGCAGTCGTGGGTTGTCTCGCGCCACCAGTGGTGCCACGTTTGCCACACACAGCGCAGCAGGGCAACCGCAGATCTCACTCACTGCGTACGGCCTTCCAGCAGACTGTGCTGCTGCAAGCGCAGCATGCAGAGCCACCAGCCACTGCATGGCACCCTTGAGTGACGCCAAGCTGTGCCTTGTGAGGCACTCTAGGGCTGCGTCGTTGATCTTCAAACCCAACAGCAGCTGCGCGACTGCGAAGGCAGCTGCAGCTAGCTCACTGGGCTTGCAGGACAACAGGTTGTACTCCAGTAGTGTCGCCTCTGCTAGGTAGCTAGTAAGCCAGTACAGCTCACTATACTGCTGCTGCCGCCGCTGCTGCAGCTGCTGCTGGGCGAACGCTGCAGCAGTGCTGGTGGTAGCTGCATCCCCTGCGACCGAACCCGAACCCCCTGCTGGTGCTGCTGCTGTGTCTTCCTGCATAGCTGCTGCGAGCAGCTGCATGGTGGGGTGCACGAACGCCTTGGTTGTTACAATACGTGCAAGGTTGTAGTCTACCGCACGCAGGACGCGGACCTCCAGCAGCACTAGCAGCTGCTGCGGTGCGGTGCTGCTGCCCTGTAGCTCTGCAGGAGCGCCAGGCGGCATACGCACAAACTGCGCAAAGCACCGCACAGATGGCACGCAAAGCTGCTCGTGCTTTGCCGCTAGCCACAGGCGATGCCTAGCGGCTGCAGGAGCACTGCGTTAGTTGGCTGCGCAGCGAGGTAGGCATCTAAGCAGGAGACAGCGGTGAAGAGGGCCTCTGAGTGTAGACCCAGTGCTGCTGCTGCAGAGATCATAGTGTCGATTGCTGCTGCGCGCTGCTCTGGGCATATGCCGCTGTTGGCTTGCGTTGTGGCAAGGTATGCGTAGCAGCCGGGCTGGGTTTCCTGCGAGGTGTGCAGCAGCAGACAGGGCAGGCAGCAGGCAGGGCAGGGCAGCAACAGAGAGGGTGGGAAATGCTTGTGACAGGGTGGGCGAGCTTGCCTGCTGTATGTTTTTGTAGGGCAGCGATGAAGCTTGCTGGAGACAGCCCAGAGCAGAGCGACATCATTGCTGAATGGTCATGCTGCATGCAACTCTCACAGAAGAAGGTGAGGACATGAGCATGGCGGAAACACAATGGGTGTGAGCTGCACAACACTTGCCACGGCAGCTGTTGCTGTTCACACTGGCACAAGCATGTGCAACTGCTTTTACTATCAAAGCCGTATTTCACGTGACTAATATCTTGGGCTCTCACCTGCAGGCTGAACATGTGGGGGTCCAATTCCTTGTCTACATTTGCTGCTAATGTGCTATGCTTGACGTCAAAGACTGCAGGGGTTGCCGGCATGTGCAGGCCTGCAGCAGCAAGGAGCAGAGAGGATGTGAAGAGATTTGACGCAGATCACGGTCTTTGCTTGTCATGTACATGTAGCTGTAATGTTGGTGGCCGCAGGACAAGGGCAAGCGAACTATTCTGCTCCAGCACACACGGGCCAGGCAGCACAGTGCATATGGACGTGCCTTGACCTGCACACGGAAGCCCGCACCAAGAACCGAGTTGCTGCACTGACCTGCCCCATTTGACTCCTTAGCCGAGCTAGGAGAAAAGCACCCTGCTTCTTGACACGACAGGTCGCAAGAAGAGCACCCGTTAGGGGTAGCGCCCTGCAGATTTGCACAAACAATCCGGAGAAACACCATGAAAGGGTGGTCAACACGTCGTTTCACCCTTATTCCTGTGCAGCACTCGTTGCTTGGGCAGCAAGATAAAAATGGCGCGCTGCAGCACAACAATCGGGGTTATCAATGCTACCCGAGCCAGCAGACAGTCTCGATGCAAGCGGTTTAATGTAGAGATAAGTACGACATACACAGCAGCGCTGATGGGCACGATCGGTGGCGTGGGCTGGCCCACTGCAGCCACACACTGCTAAATATCCCCTGTGTCTATCTTGTGATCCCTTGCACGCACCTGTCCATACGCCAGGAGTCACCGCGGAGCTCATTTGGCCTTTGCGGGTTGCGGGGCCTGTTTTGCGGGGTTTGCGGAGCCCTGCGGCACTTGCGGAGTGACTGCGGAGTGATTTTGCAGCACAATTACACATAAAACAGCTCGTTAATCACCTGAACTTGCCACTAACAAAGAAATAAACATCAAACATGCATGTTTCTGCATCACAGACACCTGTTCACCACTCCTACTGCTGCTGGTTCTGCTGCTGCACTCCACTCCTACTGCTGCTGGTTCTGCTGCTGCAGTCGTGCCAACTGCTGCTGCTGCAGCACTGTCTGTGTCAGGGGGTTCATCACTGGCAGCAGGCCCTGCACTGCACTGCTGCTGCTGCAGGCCTGCTGCTGCTGTTGCTGCTGCAGGGCCTGCTGCTGCTGCTGTGCCAGGAACTGTGCAGCCAGGGTACGGGGGTTAACACCGGCTGCAGGTGCTGCGACAGTGCGCAACCTGGGGCCCATAATGGCCTCCTGGTAAGCGGGGTTGAGCAGGTCCTGCCCATTATCCACGCCCATGGACCACAGCAGCGCTGCACGCCAGCTGGACCGCGCCTCCTCTGGTGGCTGCTCCTGTTCCAGTCGCTCTAGCTCATCTGCTGCACACTGATCTGTCAGCGCCTGATCCAGCTGCTCAGGGGTGCAGTCCTCCTCCTCCTCTTCCTCCTCTGTTGCTGCTGCATACGCTGCTGCTTCTGCTGCTGCGGCTGCTGTGGCTGGCCCAGCTGCAGCTGCGGCAGACGCTGCAATGACAGATGGTCCAGTCAGCTCCATCACGTCAGGCAGCTCCACATCCACACGCCTGGTTGCATCAACAGCAAAACAGCACCGACAGCAGCAGGGTGGCAGCAAGCGTAAGGCACTTCAGCTTACTCAGATCTATACAAGTAAGTGTTCAGCCAGCCTGGTACACATTCAAATTCGGCAGTTGCAGTAGCACACTCATTTTTTGCCTTGAAATACAGGGAGATGCACAGACACCAGTAGCAGCCATCAGTTCTTACAACCCACACGTACTTGCGCTGTGGTGGCTTGACAGCATCGTAGTGCAGCTTGATGGACACCTTCTTGGCGGTTGTGTCTGTGGTCATCCTGGTGCTGGTGGAGCCCTCATTCCACCCCATCTGACTGAACACGCGCTCTGGGCCAGCTGCATGTGGCACCACATCCAGCAGCACGCCCGCCATCTCAGCCAGCACTGCACCATCAGCATTCTGACCCACAGTGGACCACCACGTCTGGCAGCTGAAGCCTGTGCCTGAAGCTGGCAGGTTGAAAGGGGTGAGATATCTGCTGTAGTTGCTGAGTTGCGACAGCAGCTGGTTGATCTTCTCCTGATCCCACCCCTGAAGGTAGCCAAACTGAGCTGACTCCTGAACAAAGCTGGCCATGATGTTGCTGCTGCTGCTGAGGGCTGCCTGCCGATAGCGGGGGTCCAGGAAGAGTGCCAGGCGGCACAGCACCTGGTTTGCGCGCGTGCTGAATGCCCAGATAATGTGCTGCTGGAAGCCCTCAGGCAGAGGTGCGAGCACCTTGCCTAATGCGTCTGCCAGGTACAGCCAGCACCTGCACAGTAAAGCAGCATCACAAGCCTGCAAGTGGGTGCTGCCAGCAAATTGCACATGCTAGTGTGTGTTGTTCAGACTGTACAATGGGCCACTGGTGTTGACATGATCACCGTCTCTGCCTTTTGCATGCAAGTGCTGCACATGCGCACATGCTGACATCAGCCAGAGTGGTGGCATTGCCCTGCACCACCATGATGACCCTGCTGATGGGTGCCAGCACCTTGTTGAGGTTGCTGAGGCTGGGCCAGAATGCTGCGTCGTCCAGGGTGTCCACCACATCGAGGTTGGTGATCTGCACGTCGCTGCTGCTGCGGCGCATGAGGCTGAAGGCCGGTTGGTGTGCCTCCACAGAGCTGGTGCAACCGTAGCTGGAGGTCATGCGGGTGGTGTTGCTGCTCTGCAGACCCTTTGTGATTTCCAGCTGTTTGGCTGCATCACGCAGGGCAGCCAGGGGTGCATGCGACGCACGAAAGTACGTCACCACCTGCTGTGCTCGCACCAGCAGGTCCTTGGCCCAAGGATACGCCAGCACTGACTTGAGCACCAAGCTGAAGCCGTGCATGGTGCACCTGCAGTAACAACACATAAAATTACATCACTCACTTGTGAAAAATATCAACTGCACATGACCAACTGCCCAAGCTTTGCGCAGCGCTGCACTAGCACTACACACAGGCACAGCGCCGCACAGCACAAAACAGCACCGTACAACAGCGCAAACAGCAGCGCACATTGATGTCAAAAGGTGTAAAGCATGCAGACCACCAACCCACCTCATCTGAAGGATGTGCTTGAACCCGTCACTCTCCACCACCAAGCGACGTGCAAGCACCATGTTGGCGGCGTTGTCTGTGACCAGCATGGCCAACTTCTCACGCAGCTTGTGGGTGTCCACCACCTCCTTGATGACCCCTGCGCATGCAAAACACAGCAGGCAAGGATGTATCAGGCACTGGAGGCTGAGGGGGTTCAGAACCACTTAGCTGCATAGCCTGGCAGTCCTGTTTTTGTCATCAAGCCCACCTGCCAGGAACTCGCCAGTGTGCCTGTCGAGAGAAAGCTCTCGTGATTCCAGCAAGCGCATGGTTCTGTCAGGGAACAGAAGCACAAATGCGACGATGGAGCGCTTGCAAGCATCAATCCAGCCATCCAGAGACAGCGTGAGGTTCTGTGAGTTGCTGATCTTCACCCTGAGCTTCTCCATCACCCCCAGGTACTCGCTATCAAGCAGCCTTGAGAATGCAGTGGGGGAGGGCAAGCTGTACTGTGGGCGCAGCTTAGCAAGAGCTGCGTGCAGGTGCACATTGTTGAACTGCTGGAAGCCGAGGTTGGCTGTGACAGCAAACCGAAGCAGGTCAAATGACACGCCCTCCTCTGACGCTGTCAGGCCCCAGTCCCTGCTGCCCAGATGCCTGCGGATGTCCTGCTGGTGCTGGGCCTTGCGCTTGACACCAGTAAGCACAGCCGGCTCTCCCGCGGTGCTGCTGGCCTGCTTGCTGGAGAACACACCCAACCAGTGCTGCCTTACATCCTGAGGCACTGCCTTGCACTCTTTCAGAATGTGCTGCTTCAACTTGTCTACTGTTGCTGCCTTGGGTTCAAACTCGTGCTGGCAGTGGTTGCACTTGGCTCCAGGGCGCTTAGACGAGTTCTGAGGTGTTCCAACAGTTTCAAACTCAGACTTTCGAATGTCGTTGCTCTGATCTGGCCTCTGGGGAGGTTGCTGGGTGATGGACTGATCTGACTGGCTAAGGTCTAGGTTGCCCGCAGAGGCCATCCTGCTATGCACAATACATAAATAACTGATACTAATGCTAATACAATGCATCTAATAGAGGTTCCGCAGCCTCTAGCTTGAATTCTGTTATAACATAGCTCCGCACTCGGCCGCAGTTCCTGAGCCCTCTTGCGGGGTCTTGCGGCGCTGCTCCGCAAGCTGCGGAACCGCGGGCACCTCCGCACCGCGGTGACTCCTGCCATACGCGCTGACGATCTTCGAAAATCCACCTTCGACGGGTGTGGGGTCGATTACAGCCTCCATCTGTAGCCTGACGCCTGCTGCGGTCTGTGTCTGGCTCCTTAACGCCGTGGCGCCTCAAGCATGTGCCACATGCGTTCGCGTCTTCAACATCCACTAACTTGCACAAAACAGGGGCGTTGCTTGATCCACATCGAGATACAGCTGCGTGTTTGCCCGTCTGGCAACATTCGCGTGCGTTTATGTGCGTTTCAACTACTATTGGTCTATCAAAGTATGTTTGGACCGCGGCGGGGCCGCAGCGTCGCCTTGTGCAGGGAGTCATTGAGATACCTGGGCGTGGAGGTAACAAGTCAACTGACACACCTGCCAACTGAGTGCATTGCAGGTGATCAGCGCTGAACAAAACACTTGCACCACAACAACTTGCCTCATCGTCGCACAGCGGCAGTTGTCGGGCATGCACATTTGTGTAGCCATGCCGGACCAGCAGGCTTGTTGTGCAGGTGACCTCCAACCTCGCTTGCCATGCTGCCGTGAGACTGCTTTCTTACGTGTGAATCATTGACTAGAGATAAGATGATTTTTATATGTGGGGCTGTGCGTGGTGGAATGCTGCGCTTTGCATGGTGTGGGGTGAGTGTCCGCTCGGTGCCCAGCACCCGTGGAGACCTACGTGACGTGCCGAGCCCTCGTACGCAGATTCGTCTGCAGCAGCAACACATTGTCACTCTGTTGTTCATGGTATGTCTATTAGTGCACTACTGTGCGCCTCCGTCTTTTTGCATTGCAAAGCAAACGGACACAGGCCTTCAGTGCTTGCTCAGCAATGCGATCACTGCTTGTCCCGCAACATGAGCCCTGACAGTGTTCTGTCAAATAGTCACATATATCCAGAAGATGAAATGCTGGCAGGGCGGGTCCTGCAGGCCAGATAGAGACCGCTGACCGACAGCAGCGGCAGTAGCAGCAGCAGCAGCAGCAGCACAGGGCACCTGTGTTGCTGTACAGCTGGCAGTGCACAGAAGCAATGTACAGGGTCGAATTCATCAACCACCATTACAGTGCCAGCCGTCTGTCGCAGCTGGACAGCGCTTGGTATGTGATGTACTTTGTGATGACTGTGGTGGGCAAGTGGTGAGCGCGCACGTGCAATCAGCCAGCCTTGCATGCGTGCTGAGCCTTGCATGCAAGGTAGAGTGTGTCTGCATGCTTTCCTGCTAAAGTGCTGCTTTCTTTTCATAAACTCTGTGTTGCAGCATGGTTGACGCCAAGCCACCACGCAACCAGTCTCACACCATTTTGCTCATTTGCGCCTTGCTGTGTCTGAAAGGCACCGATTTAATGCAACCACCACAATCAGTTATGCAGCAAGTACCGCTTCAGTTGACAATGGTGGTGACAGCCACATGCATGCACCAGCAAATGCACCAGCAAAGACACTCTAGCTTACTGACACCTGCGCTGCTGCTGCTGCTTGGTGGCACTTGCTGTTACAGTGTGCTTGTGACTGAGAACGAGCGCCGCATATTCGATGCCGCCATTGCTATGACGCTAGCACTGCTGCTGTTGAAGCTGTGCCTGCCTCGGCTGTATGCCGGGTGGCGGGCTGCAATCGTGTTCAGCTTCCATATCGTGCTGACCACGCTGCGTGCGTGAGTGTCTGCACAAACCAGGAACAGCGGCTCTCACAGCAGTACAAAACAGCGGTGCACATCTCTGAAGCAGTGCAGCTACACTCCCTGCGCCGCAGTTACCATGGAATGACACTCACAATATGACGCTGCGGCTGTGTGGCAGGTTGAGATCTGGTTGTCGTACTAGTGGTTGACGCTGTGCTACCAGGGACACTGCAGCCGCCCTGCCATGGCTCCTCAGCAGCAGCCAGTGGTTGCAAGCAAACCCTACACTTATGCATTCGCATGCTGCTGTTTTTTATGCTGTACTGTGACATCTGGCCTCATACACCACATGCTGAACTTGTGCTGCTGTTGCTGCTGCACATTTGCTGCTGGTCATCAACACGATCTGCGCACCACCATCAGATTGGCCGTTATCAGCATGGCACCACGGCAAGCTGTCAATTGGCGCCCTTTCCGGCATGCCACTGAGGTATGCTGCACATACACAGCAGCAGCAGCAGCAGCAGCGGCGACGGCGGCAGCAGCAGCACTAGGCGTATAGTTGCTATGGTTTGCAGTTGTACCGGCAGGCACAGCAGGGCACCTCCCCTGCTCACTTTACGGCTGCTGCTGTCGTGGCTGCACTGCATGTGTGCCACATCAGCACTTTTCCAGCCCACGCAAAATTACTGCAGGCAGAACGCCAGCATGTGCTTTGTTACGGCAGTACAGTTCTCATTGTTGCTGACACCTGCTGCTGCTGCTGCTGCTGGTTGCAGGTTGGGAGCCAGGACTCCCTGATGTTCTACCTGTCAACTATGCTGGGCACAACGGGTGTGGCCAGCTGTCAGCAGCTGCAGCGCTGTCCTCACCGTAACATCAGCATCACATCAGCAATTTGCTACACAGCAGACACCAGCATGGCTTGAATGGGTGATATGATGATCATTATAATCCTCATGAAACTTGTCAAGGCGGGGGGTTTCATGGCATTTCTGATGCAGGAAAATTCCGCACCTAAAGATGAGCAGACATCAGCAGGCTTGCACACAGCATTACACCAGCAGCTAGTCTCAGCTCGTACCGTCCCACTCTCTCGCCTTCAATGCACTGCATGTACTGCAGACCTTTTCCGCTGTCAATGCCCCTCTGAGGTGGCCGTTCAGCACCTGCTTGCTGTTTGTTGTTTCCGCAGGAGGGTCTCATCGCTTGCTGGAGATGCTAGGTCTTCAGCAGCCGGTGTGCAACCACGCCGTCATCACATGCTACTACATTGCAGTGCAGCTCTGTGCTGGCATGCACGGTTTCCGAATGGGTTACGCCAATGGTTTGTTTTTCTTGGCGCAAGAAGGGTACGACACGATGACAGCGCTACTGGAAACCCTACTGGATGGAATGGTGCTGCTGCCAACGCGTTATCAGGCTACTTGTAACAGGTGGGTGTGACGAGTTTGCATGCAGCAGCAGCAGGAGGTGTACGGCAGCGGTTCATGCCTGCTTGTCTGGTGCTGCTGCCGACACGTTATCAGGCTACTTGTAACAGGTGGGTGTGACGATATCGCACACAGCGGCAGCAGTAGCTACAGGAGGTGTACTGCAGCAGTGCATGCCTGCTTTTCTGGTGCTGCTGCCGACATGGCATCAGGTTACATGTATCAGATGGGTCTGCACAGCCAGCGCACATGCTGCTACATTCCATACACAGGGCAAGCTGCAGCAGCGAGTTTGTTGAGTACGAACATGACAGAGACATTGGATATTGCATTGGCGTATGCTGCTGCTGCCATGGTACAGCGCTGTGCGTTGACGGTATCTGTTGTACCAGCAGCATCTGATGCTGGCTCAGCTGAGCTGCACCATCTCAACGGCTGAGTGGGACTTGTTTGCTTCCTCTGCTTAATGAGCCTGTCATTGGCTCCCCAAACGGACAATGTTGCCCATGTAATTTCCAAATGGGTAGCAGCTCAGCAGTGGTTGCGCAGCATGTACTTGCTGCTGGGTGGGTCAGGTAGAATAGCAAAGTGTAGATCTTCCTGCTGCCCTTTCTGCCTGCAGTTGCCCAGGCATCAGCTTGTATGCCACAGTGCTGCTGTGGTCTGGTGCACTCATGCCACTGTATGTAGCTTACGTACTGGAGCAGGCAGCCGACAGACGCTTCATGCGCACGCGCAGCACAACAGCAGCAGCTCAGATCGCAGCTACCTTGGACAGCAGCGATCAGCGCAGCGCGGTTGCAGCAGCACCAGCCGGAGATTCGAGTTCACCCCATATGGAGCAGCCGCAGAATGGCACTGCTGCAGCAGGCTCAGATACACAGCCTGACCGCCAACAGCAGCAGCAAGGGGCAGCACGCACCCTGTGGCAGCGGCTAACTGTTATAACACGTTATCAAACAGCAACGAGCTTTGCAGATGCTGTCCCTCCGCACCTGCGGCTACCGCAGCAGCTGACAGACGCGTTGTCAGAAGATGCGCAGCAAGGAAGCCTGCTCAACACGTTGACAATGCACCTTTTGGTGCTTGTGGTGCTGCTGCTGGTGTGTTGGGGCGCAGCGCTTGTGGGGAGCCATCTGCTGTGGCATCACCTGTCGGCGAGTCAGCTAGAATACTTGTGTCCTGCGGGACCACGTGTGCCATTTTTGATTGCAGGCCAGGTGTATGATTGGTGACAGCGCAGTTCGAAAAGGTGTGAGAGCTGCTGGGAGGTATCATACCTAACTTGGCAAGTTGGATGGCATGGCCATTGCAGATCAGTGGCAGGGTGTAGCGCGTTATTGGCCTAGTGCCTGTTGACACCGGCACAGATGGATTGTGCAGTGTCCATCAGGTATAGGACGGACGGGGAGTCATAGGCGGCAGATGACAGCGCAATGAGGTGTATCTATGATTTCCTGGAACAGAACGGAGCTGCCACGGTTTGGCTTGTTTGCAGGCTAGGTTCAGGGTGTGTGTAAGGGGTGCATGTGCCTCAAACTTTGGATTGCTAGGGCTTTCAGCGGCATAGTCAGCCGTGCTGAGCAGGTAAACAGTTAGCTACACCCGGCATAGCTGTGGATGCCGTTCTTGAGAGAAGGCACGGCATTTGAAAAGTGAGAAGATGGTTGAGGTGTTTTTTAGTCATGCTTTATACAGATGCTGGTGTGGGCGTCACCACATTACGGTAATGGGTGTTGGCGGCTGATCACAAAACGGGCCTTTCTTTCTTTGTTGCTTTTTGCAACCTGAACAGAACATGAAGGGGGGTTTGCATATGGCTGGCATGGTTGGTTGATGCTATGTACGCGCAGCTGTGCTTGCCGGTGTTTAGGGACGAGCAGCAGGTCGTGACGTGCCACAGCTTGCAGTATTGACAGCGCAGTTTGCTGCTGAACCCTGTCGTGCATGTGACTGAATGCTTTGCTGTTTTCCAAGGGTTGCGGGAAGTGTCACAGTCTTTGTTTTTGATATAGAGCAGCATTGAGCAATTGAGAAACAACAGCGTGTTGCGCATTGTACTGCCTGGAATGCGGAGCTTGATATTGGGCCGAGCAAAGGCAGTAGGCATGCTGAGTGTATACCTGATCAGAAATTTTGGGGCCAGCCTGAAATAATATTCAGGCTATAAGCTAGAGTGGATATTTGCATCATTGTGCCGCTGGCTGTCTTTACTGTTGCTGGCTGTATGCATCGATGGCATCACATGGCCAGACTCCCAAAACTAAGAGCAGAGACCAAGCGCATCTCACCTGGCGCTAGCGCATTTGCTGATGCATTGTCCGGCTGTGGCTGGTGTTGCTCGGCCTGCCAGCAGTCATGCAGATGACAATGCAGATGTTACCATCGATTCCAGCGGTAGCTGTGTTCCAGCTGCTGCTGTGTTTCTTTTGTTTCTTTGTTTTCTGTCAGAGCTTAGCAGACCTAGTGGGTGGTGCCAGCTGTGCCTGCGCAGCCTAACATTATTATATATATGCCGGGGTTGTGTGCATTTGCTTTCCTGCTTGCTTCTTCTGCTAGTGCTGCTGCCGCAGCATTTTCACATTGTGCCTTGGACAGGGAAGCTGCACTGCATGCAGGATTTGTATTTTGCTGAGCTGCATTTGCAATGCGTTGGTGAGTTGCTGCGCCTTTCACTGTGTTGTAGACATGGATACACAGTTCCGTGTCGTGGCTGTTGATGAGCAGAGCTGCAAACCAGCTTGAAGCATATGCTGGTCACCAAAATGCCGGGCATGCGTGTGTTGAACACAAGTGTTGCTGCATTGTTCCTCACCCAGCGGGCTTCACTGCAGCACTTGACCCATCTGCCTTGACAGTAAACAGAATGGTTTTGACAGGTGCTGAAGAGTGTGCAAGTGACTTGCGTGTGCATCATACTGGAGTGCACATGGCCCATGCTACGGTAGCTGACCTGCACCAGGACCTCTGCTCTTGTGCATGTGAGATCTGGTAGTGCTGATGGACCTGATTTTTCTTTCCGTGGTTGTTTGCTGTTTGTTTGCTCCCTCTATGCCCGATGAGCCTGTCAATGGCTCCCAAAACAGGCGAGGTTACCCGTGTAACTGCCAAATCGTGTAGTGGTTACATCATGAGCGCGATGCACCATATGATGACGGTTACTCAGTCAAGCCATAGCATCAACGCCATCAGAAGCAGCAGCAGCAAGCCATGCCGAGCATGACAGGATCACCCTCTGGCACGATCAACTGGATTTCCAGCCCTGAGCCCAGCCAAGTTGGGATTGCCGCCTCAAACCCGGCATGCTTGGTGCACTGTGCTGCGCACTTGCTACAACGGCAACATGGCAACAAAGCGACAGCCACTGCCATTTTCGGCCCCTTTGTATGTATGCTTACTTAAAGCCTACAAGGAGATAGGTGCAATGCACCGCAGTGTACTGGTTCAAACCCTCAAACTCGTGCACGTGCTGCTGTGATTTCCCGGCACGCAATGTAAACCAACACCTGCACCAACATGGCACACATGCTAGTCTTCCCGGCAACTCGGAGACATGAAGTCAGCATGGCCCAAGGGCACGACTTGTGTAGAGCTGCAGCCTGCGGGGTGCAACAGCAGTTCCTAAGCAGGTAGCGTGCCTCCATCAACTACTGCACAGCATACACTTGCAAGGACGCTCAAACTGCCACTCATAACAGACCCACAAGTGACCAGCGCGGCGTCCCATGACCACATGCGGTACACAAAGCGACTGCTCAGACCAAAATCCTACGCCAGATGTCTGAGCAGCTGCTCAGTGTTTGGCACCACGTGTGCCTTTCCAACAACTACACAGCCTGACACAGCACGCATGGTTTGCAGGATGTAATCGCCGCGCACGCTGCCGGCTCTGTTGCGTTGCACAATACACCGTGCCAAAAATGGTCGCACAGCCAGCTGCAAACTTGCGCTCGCTGCAGAACATGACGCTGCGCGTTTCGAAAACTATTTCCCAGTGCAGTCCAGCAAAACTGTCACATAACCAGCGCTCAGTGCTTGAAGTGACGCACGCCTGTGGTGACCAGCGCCACGCCATACTTGTTGCAGCAGTCAATCGCGTCCTGGTCCCTGATGCTGCCTCCGGGGTGTGCGATTGCTGCAACGCCGGCCTGCAGGCAAGCAGAGAGTGACCAGTATCAGAGTGTGACCAGCAGCAAGCAGAGTGTAACTAATGATAACAAGCAGAGTCGATTGCGTCCTGGTCCCTGATGCTGCCTCCGGGGTGCGCAATGGCTGCGACGCCGGCCTGCAGGCAAGCAGAGTGTGACCAGTGACAGAGTGTGACCAGTAGCAAGCAGAGTGTGACTAGTGATAACAAGCAGAGTCGATCGCGTCCTGGTCCCTGATGCTGCCTACCGTGCGTGCGGTGGCTGCAACGCCGGCCTGCAGTAGCAAGCAGAGTATGAGCAGTAGCAAGCACAGTGAGACATGGCCTGACCAGTGACGGCAAGCAATGTGTGACCAGTGATGGCTGCAACACTGGCCTGCAGGCAAGCAGAGTGAGACATGGTGTGACCAGTGATGGCAAGCAGAGTGAGATGTGGAGTGACCAGTGACGGCAAGCAGATTGTGACTAGTGATGGCAGGCAAGCAGAAAATGACCTGAATGACGACAACAGTTTCAACGGTGTCATGCCAGAAACCAGGTGGAGAGAGCTGATGTCCTGAGGACAACGGTCCACTCCACCTAGTTTATGGCATGATACTGTTGGCCCTGTTGTCATCACACTGGTCACACTCTGCCTGCTTGCAGGCCAGTGCTGCTGCCACCACCAATTTGGGCAGCACAGATCCTGCCGCGGTTCATGTAGATGCACGTGTGCTAAACCTCAACCCGCAAGTCCATCAGCAATACCACCACATGTGTCCATTCTGCAGCAGCAAGCACCATACAATGCCTGATCATGGTAGGCAAGCAGAGAGTGACGAGTGTGACGACAACAGTGTCAGACGGTGTCGTGCCAGAAACCAGGTGGTGCAGCGCCGACGTCCTGAAGACATCAGCCCTCACCACCTGGTTTATGGCATGACACCGTTGTCCATGTTGTCATCACACTGGTCACACTCTGCTTGCCTGCAGGCCAGTGCTGCTGCCATCACAAATTTGGGCAGCATAAATCCTGTCGCAATTCATGTACATGCACGTGTGCTGTTAGGTAACCAGCAAGTCCATCAGCATTACAATCACATGGCGTAGACATGATGTGACCAGGTGATGGCAAGCAGAGTTTGACTAGTGATGGCAGCAGCACTAGCCTGCAGGCAAGCAGAGTGTGACCAGTTTGACGACAACAGTGTCAACGGTGTCGTGCCAGAAACCAGGTGGAGAGGGCTGATGTCTTCAGGACGTCGGCGCTGCACCACCTAGTTTATGGCATGACACTGTTGGCCCTGTTGTTGTCACACTGGTCACACTCTGCCTGCCTGCAAGCCAGTGCTGCTTCCATCACCAATTTGGGCAGCACAGATCCTGCCGCGATTCATGCACATGCACACATGCTATATAATTGTAACCGGCAAGTCCATAAGCATTACCATTACATGTGGCCATTCTGCAGCAGCAAGCACCATACATCGCTAGATCAACATCAGCTGTATAACAGATTTATAACAGTTATGTAACACATTATGTAACACACCTGGCAGGCCATCTCCACGCTGTCACCCCAGCTGAAGGGGAAGAAGGCGTCACTGGCCAGCACTGCCCCCTTGATGTCGTCATCAGCCTTCTCCATGGCTATCTGCGTGCTCTTCACCCTGCGTTAGCAATCAAGCAGCAGGAGAACTTCAGCACCCACCCCATTCTTGCACTGTTTTCCCCAACTGCCCATGCTATAGCAGCTTGTTGCCCTGGCCAATCGTTCTGTGACACAAAATAACATAGCATCACATCACAGATAATAACATATTTCAAATACCACACATCTGTTTGGCTGCCCGCTGCCCATTCCCAGCAGATTGTTGTCCTTGGCTACATTATCTTGCAACATGACATAACATAACATAACATAGCAGGTAATAACATATTTAAGATCACGCACCTGTTTGGCTGCCCGCTGCCCATACCCAGCAGCTTGTTGTCCTTGGCCACTGTGATGGCATTGCTCTTCACGTGCTTCACGCAGCGCCACGCAAAGCGCAAGTCGCTCAGCTGCTGCTCCGTGGGCTGCTTCTCACTCACAACCGTGAAGGTGATGTCCTCTGGCGACAGGTCATCAGCTCCCTGCAGGAAAGAGTGAGAGCACGAGGGGCATAGAGTGAGAAATTTGAGTGACCGAGGCCCTTTGGAGCAATGCTTCTCAAGTGTGACCGTGAAGGTGATGTCCTCCGGTGACAGGCCATCGGCTCCCTGCAGGAAAGAGTGAGAGCACGAGAGGCATTGAGTGAGAAGTGTGAGAGGGCGAGGGCCCCTGGCGCGCTGCTTCTCAAGTGTGACCGTGCAGGTGATGTCCTCCGGGAACAGGTCATCAGCGCCCTGCAGGAAAGAGTGAGAGCAAGAAAGCCTTAGAGTGAGGCAGCCTCCAGGACACAGCAAGCACTGACCTGCAAGAATTAAACACTCTGCAGCAGCCAGCCGCCGGCCACTTCGCGCAGTGACCTGCCGCTAGGTGGCCGCGGCTTGGCCTCAAGGATGCTGACAAACTGCTATGCTGACATCCCCATAGACGCATCGTAGCAGAACAGAATCCCTACCTGCAGCAGCCAGCCGCCGGCCACTTGGCGCAGTGACCTGCCGCTTGGCGGGCGCGGCTTTGCCTCCAGGATGCGCAGCGCCTTGCTCTTGCCCTTGAGCACCTCCAGGCCCTCGGGGGTGTAGCCCGGTGCGACGACGATCTCGTAGAACATGCGCGTCTCGCCATCGGTGGGTGACCTGTGAAAAACACATCATCATGGACAACAAGAGGCAGAGAAGGGGTTAATGAGTGCTATGTGTGGATATAGAAGAGGGGTGAAGCCCGGGGCCACGACGATCTCGTAGAACATGCGCGTCTCACCATCGGTGGGTGACCTGCACCATACACAGCAGTGGTGGGCAAGGATGGAATGAGGAAGCGACATGCAGAAACATGCAACCGAGAGCGACGACAATCTCTCGTAGAGCATGCGCATTTCACCGTCAGTGGGTGATCTGCACCCTACACAGCAATGGTAAGCAAGGAAGATGAGAGGGAGTTACATGTGTGCATAGCCATACTCTGATGCCCTTGAGCACCTCCAGACCCTCGGGGGTGTAGCCCGGTGCAACGACGATCTCGTAGAACATGCGCGTCTCTCCATCGGTGGGTGACCTGTAGCAATTATATAGAGCAAGGAGGGAGTCAGAAAGCGACGTGTGTGAAATCCAGGAGGGGTGTAGCCCGGCGCGACGACGATCTCGTAGAACATGCGTGTCTCGCCATCGGTGGGTGACCTGAGAGTTAATAACAGAAAAAAATGAAGAAGAAAAGCGTGAGGGGTGGGCATGTGTGGATATGGGGGGGGTGTGTGGCCTGGTGCGACGACGATCTCGTGGAACATGCGCGTCTCACCGTCAGTGGGTGACCTGTAACAAAAAATATTATCAGGGACAACAGGGGCCAGAGCAGGGGTGTAGCCCGGTGCGACGACGATCTCGTAGAACATGCGTGTCTTGCCATCAGTGGGTGGCACCTGTAAAAGCAACACATAATGGAGGACAACAGGGGGCAGAGAAGGGGTAAGGGAGTGCTGTGTGTGGATGTTGAGGAGGGGTCTAGCCCGGTGCGACGACAATCTCGTGAACATGCGCATTTCACCTGGTGACCTGTAAGATTCATCAACGCAAGGAGAGAGCGAAGAAGTGCCGTGTGTGAACATCCAGGAGCGGTGTAGCCGGGCGCGGCGATGATATCGTACAACATGCAGGTCCGGCTCGGCACTCTTGGATCACCTGTACATCCCAACATCAGCGGAACAGCCAACCAGAAAAGGCGCGCCCGTACTGCTTGATTGAATTTGCTGCGTAACGATGCTCAGCAGCGGCATGAACGCAAAGCTACTAGTACTACTCAGAGGTGCTGTGATGTTAGGCCCACATACCAGCGGTGCAAGCGGTAGAAAAACCGTCAAGACCTCAGCATGCTTGCCACCACGCAACCAACAGCGCAGCTAGTTTTGTTGTGGGCACCCAACGGAACCAGCAGCTATTGTAGAGCAGCTGCTGCTTCTTACAGATGCCGTGTGCATGCATGCTGGATGCTGTGTGGCAATGCCACTTACGAATGCACTATGATGCAGCCTTGTCAGCGGGCACAAACCCAGCAGAGATAAAGCCACGGCCTGCACCATAGAACTGATACCAGAACATCACAAAGCTTTGTTAGGCCATTTGGCACGTGTATGAACAGTCAAACTGCAGACAGCAAGACACAACCAACACCACCCCTCTCAACTCAACCCCAAGAAACTCACCACTGTGGAAGGCTGTTCATCCACCGGCATATTGAACAGCCAGTGCTATACTTGATGCTGCGCAGATGCTGAAAACCCCAAGACTGACATTTGCTAAGCCTCAGACCCTGCTCCTCACCTGTACTCGCGCAGCTCGCGAGCCAGCTTCTCATCCACCGGCCTGTTGAAGGCCACCACACCAGCTACGTGGCAGAACCCCATGCACCCTAACACCCAAAATAACATGTTACAATAACATAACAAATGCCAAATCTTCACCTGTACTCGCGCAGCTCACGAGCCAGCTTCTCATCCACTGGCCTGTTGAAGGCCACGATGCCGCCAAACGCGCTGACCGGGTCAGCAATGACGGCCAGCCTGTAGGCCTCCAGAAGATCGTCGCGTGTGGCGACACCGCAGGGGTTGGTGTGCTTCACGATCACGCAGGTGGGCTCCTGCAGCAGCAGCAGCAGCAGCAGTGGAGGCTATGTTAACAGAGGCTATGTTGGCAGCAGTGCGAGCAGATATGATGTTTGCTGCAGACTGTCCGTGGTTTCTTCAAGCATATGGTTATCGCGCTGCGGAAGCCCAGCCATGCTGTAGTGTTTTGGCAAGTGCTGGCAAGTGGTTGTGTCTACTTGCACGCAACGTCCAACTCTGTGCCGCACAGTATGCGCAGTGCACAACCTACTGCAAAGAAAACATCCGTCTCGCTCGCTCCCTAACCCCACCTTGAAGTCGCAGCAGCAGCTGTACGCAGCGTCAGCATCCAAGTAGTTGTTGTAGCTCATCTCCTTGCCGTGGTGCTGCACTGCTGTCGCAATGCCTCCTTTCTCAAACTCTGCAAGGCTGCCATCTGTGTAGAAAGCAGCGGCTTGGTGCGGGTTCTCTCCGTAACGCAGGCCCTGGGACAGCTTCATAGGTACTGACATCTCAGGGGCAGGCTCGCCACCACCAACCTGGCCCCACAGCCACTCTGCAACCTGTTTGAATTCAAAGTGGAGCAAGACAGATAGCAGCAGGTGGATGCAGATAAGATATATTAGCACAAGTGTCCCCAGCACCATGCGACCTCACAGCCACTTTTGAATCTGTTGAATGAACGATTGATTTGGTTGAATGAATGCAATCAAACATCCGCTTGGTGTCACTGGGCTGGAAAGCACACACAGCAGAAGCAGCTACAATTGCTACCCACATGTAACTACTCTCTCTCAATTTGAAAGATGGTGGCACACCGGGCTGTGTATCCGTCTACACTGTGAATGACTTGCTGCTAGCGTGAGCTTTCACGCTTCATTCATTCTGGCTCCTGCTGGCGCAGCTGCTGCTGCTGCTGCTGCTGCTGCTGCTGCTGGCCCTGCTGCTGCCAGTACAACAGTCGTGGATTGTGCAACTGACCTGTGCATCGTAGCTTGCTGTGTGCTGGTAGGCCTTCCATGCCATCTTCTTGCGGAAGTCTGCAGGCAAAACAGCAACAGGCACACTCAGTCAGCACACTTGGTGTCGGCAAATGTACATTAGGACAGGCTGGTGTGTGATTACACACACATCAGGTGCGCCAGCAACTTCATCAGCGGTTTTGTGCACCTTCAGACACCTCGCAAGCATTCAGCTTGGTCAGCAGCTCAGCATAATCCGTCCAGGCCAACCACGACTGTCACATTTCTGCAATACCCACGCTATCCACCATCGTTTGCGCAACTTCAGACACCTCCCCATCATTCAGCTGACTCAGCAGCTCTACATAATCCTTCCAGGTCAACCACAACCGTCACACATGTCTGCATTACCCAAGCTATCCATTTGCGCACCTTCAGACACCTCGCCAGCGTTGAGCTGATCTCAGCAGGTTTGCATAGTCTGCTGGGTCAACCACAAGCGTCGCATGCCTGCATTATAGCCGGCCTACATACGCAATTTATTTTTCTGCGCACCTTCAGACACGTCGCCAGCGTTCAGCTGACTCAGCAGCTCTGCATAGTCAGCTGGGTCAACCACAACCGTCACGTCGCCGTGGTTCTTTGCTGCTGCGCGGATCATGGCTGGCCCACCAATGTCGATGTTCTCTACGCCATCGGCAAAGGGAGGTGGGGGGCTCTTCGTGACTGTTGCCCTGAAGGGGTACAGGTTGACAACCACCTGCAGCAGCAGCAGCAATGGGGTTATGTTGTCAGCACCAGAAAAAGGAGGAGGGGGGTGATTCTTCGTGACTGTTGCCCTGAAGGGGTACAGGTTGACAACCACCTGCAGCAGCAGCAGCAGCAGCCATGTATTGTCATCAGCACCAGCAGCACATCTAAGGTTCTTTGTGACTTCTGCCCTGAAAGCTACATGTTCAAGGCTATGATTGTGGCAACATTACTTCGCATGGCAGAACTACGATGCTGCTGCAGCTGCCAGCTGTGCTGGGCCAATGCACACACCACAGCAACTGTGTCGACCTTCGCACCACCTCAACACAAATGCAATCAAGATTGTAGTAACAGTTCTTCGAATCGCAAGCGAAATATAAAGATGCTCTGCACAGAGCAGCTGTGCTTGCCACCCCCACGCACCACATCAATGGTGCTGATGTCATGCTGCTTGATTGCTGCCATGTGCTCAGCGTTGCTGCGAATGGCCAGGATGCCACCGTGAACGCCAGGGTGAAGAGTCTTCACACGCCCTGCAGCATCAGCAGTAGCAGCAGCAGCAGGCTTTGTGTTTGCTCGTGTTTGCTACAGCATTGTTGGAGCTACAATGGTAATGCTCTCCTGGTGCATACAGCTGCTGCGTAACCTTTAGCTGCAGTGACACCCGTCATCCTTGTACCAACGCAAGTTACATCATCATGTACTTGGTTACGTTGCCAAATGCCAAGCATGTGACATAACATGTAACAATGAATGTAACATGTAACACATAAAACTCACCGTCCAGCATCTCAGGGAAGCCTGTGAGGTCCTCAACCTTCTTGACAGCAACTCCTGCTGCCTCAATCGCCTTTGCACTGCCACCAGTGGAGACCAGCTCATAGCCAGCAGCAGCAAGGCCCTGCGGGGGCGCATAACACACAGCATAGACAGCATCAGCGTAGGGAGCACGGTTTGATGGGTGGCGAGCGGAGCAAGCTGACTGATGTATGTGCTCTGCTATCGTCCCACTGCGGTTGTTGCGTCTGTGCCATATGCTACACAAAGCACTGAAGGACCGCTTCATTCAATCCAACCACATATGCGATTAATTCTCCTGCATGCTCCATCATGCTGTTGCAGCGTTCCTGCCAATCTGTGCAATATGCTGGTGCCCACTGCGGTTTGCCAGCCAGCGCCTGATGCTGCTGTCAGTGGTGGTGCTGTCTCTCCCAATGCAGCCCTGCTGCTGCCACTGCTGCTGCTGCTGCTGCTGCCACTGCTGCTGCTGCTGCTGCCACTGCTGCTGCTGCTGCTGCTGCCACTGCTGCTGCTGCTGCTGCCACTGCTGCTGCTGCCGTTCCCCACCTTTGCGAGCTCCTCGAGGCCGCTTTTGTCTGACACTGACAGCAGGGCACGGCCCTTGGACCCAGCAGCTGCAGCAGCAATGATGATATCATGCAAGCAGAGGTGTTATGCTGCATGGTCTAGTGTTTGCTGACGGATATAAGGTGGCATTGCTCAGACAGCACGTATAAACTGCTGCAGTGTCGGTTGACCTGTGTCCTCATTGGCGCAGCACATTGGCTTGGCTATGACTGGTTCACTGACATATGACATGCTGACAGCAATTACTCCACAGAAAAAGACATGTACGAGCAACATCATGTGCAGACAGGTCTGCATTGGGGGTAGTCATCGAGTGCAAAGGCCGTACCTGCTGCTGCCATGACAGACATGCGAGCTGCCCTGATGCTGGTTGTGCTGGGGCGAGCAGTGAGAGATGACGAGCACCTGCAAACATGCACACCACAGTGTGAGATGCAGCTTGAGTTTCAAGTGTGGCTATGTTTGAAATGCTGTGCTTGAGGCACCAAGCATCAGAGACGGCAGCTGTAGTAGCGGTAGCAGGGGTGACAGAGCAGTAGTAACACCAGCACATGCAGCATTTGTCGGGTGTGCACTCACTGCCTCTCGACGATAGTCCGGCTCTGTGCGAAGTCCCTAACGCAGGGTGCTGATGTGCGGATCCTGCGAGCACTGACAACTACTGCTGCTCCCGCACTGCAGAACAGCTGCGCACTAGGCTGCAGAGCACGTGTGGTGTGGAGAGCCATGGTGCTCGTGAAGCGATGAAATTTGCAGTAGCTATGCTTCGCGACTGTGATCACGGCCTGATCACTACCGGCCGCACACGGCCCACCACCTAACATGACATCCCACGTGCACAGGTTGTGGTGGCGTGGGTGAGGTCAAGGCGGGCCTCATTGACCAGCTGAAGCTGATGTCGGATGCACGATCCGAAAAACGGTGCTTCTGTGTGCGTCAAACAGTTTGACTTTCAGGCCAGTCGGCAACCTTTCCGATCTGCTCCAGCAGACTGCAGTATCGTATGCACCTGGCTTATTCAAACAAATAATCTCGATACATGCTTTGTTGGTTGCAGTGAAGATCAGCATTGAAGAACTGAGCTAGTCAGAGAACTGGGCTTATGGAATGACTTCCTCACATCATCAGGCCTAGGCATGGTATGCACATACATTGACACTTCTGTCAAAACGAAAGACATTCACGTTGATTTCTCAGCTCAGGTAGTGCTAGCGCACCACCTGACGTTGTGACACCTGATCATGAGGTGGCCTGGCGTCAGGCCTGCTGTTGCAGCGTTCAAAGGTTGGCGTTTTGTTTTGTTGTGCCTGCCAAGCCAATCAAGGTTTCCGGGGCGTGTTGCTGCCATATGAATGCATATATGTTTGTTTCTGGCGCTAAAATGCTAGAAAGAGGAGGCGGCCAATAATCGTGGAAGCGCCTTGCGCAGCTTGAAGCCATCATGGGCGGGATGTGTATACATATTGGCAAGGGCTCCAATCCTGAAAACCCCTTCCAAAGCATGATCTGAGGGTCTGGTAGCTGAGATGCAGAACGACACACGCCCGTTCAGCACCTGCATGAGCTGTAGCGTCACATGATCATATGATCATGATCATATATATGATGATCATCATGATGCTATGGCTTAATGGGTAACATGATGATGATGATGATGATCATCATGATGACTATGATGACTATGATGACTATGACAAACAGACGTTAACTGCGTTATGTCAGACGTTAACTGCGTTATGGCAGCGTTAATTGCACGTTATCTGCGGTTAACGCGCTATCTGCACGTTAACTTGCGTTAAGTGGCATTAACGTACAGGCTCACTTTACCAGGTTTGAACCGGCAACCTCAGGGTTAAAACTCTGGTGCCTTGCAGATCACCTTTCGAATCCAGGCGCAAACTCTTTTTGTTTTGCAAGTTGAGGACTTTGGCGAGTTCTGCAATGCCTTCTCTGCACTCATCAAAGCCGAAGGAAGGATACCCTCATCAATTCCTTTTGAACAAGGCAAAAGCAACACTCCGCTTTTTTCAGTTTGCGTCCGACCCGACTTTTGAGGTGTTTCTGGAATAAACCATTTTTCTTCGTAGAAAACGTATCATTATCACATCTACTCTTCGAATTAGTAGCTGGCGAGGGAGCGCAGCTTCTTGACCTTGAGCATGTTTGATGTTCATAGTTTGAGTTCCCCCCCGCCACGTTATAGGCCATTAGCTGCCTACACGGCACTATAGGCAGTAATATAATTGCCAATAGTCTTCGTATCATGGCTGCAATGGAGCCCAACACCCTGCAACCTGCAGCGGCACCAGCAGTATCGCCAGTTGCCCTCGATGACGGGATGCAGGAGCTAGAGGAGCTGTATCGCGAAAATGAGACAGCCTTGGAGGCAAGCAGAGCATCTTCAGCAGCCGCTGCAGCAGGAGAGCCTTCTCCTGTCTCTGCAGAGGTGACTTCAGCTGCTGCTGCTGCAGCCACAGGCCAGGCCCCTACGACACACCCAGCTCCTTTTCTTGGGCTAGAGCAGCATGCTCCACAGCAGCAATGGCAGCAGCAGCGGCGACAGCGGCAGCAACAGCAGCAGCGGAAGCAGCAGCGGCCTCAGCAGCGGCCTCAGCAGCAGCTGCAGCAGCAGCAGCAGCAGCAGCAGCAGCAGCAACAGCCTAGCACTGAGGAGATTCGGCAGTTTGCAACTCAGTTGAGGGCTCAGCTGGCAGCTGGCACCTTCAAGCAGCAGCAGAACCGTGCACAACGCTTTAAAGAGCGCCAGGAGGCAGCAGAAGTTCGCCGTGAGGTTGACCGCTGCCAACGGCAGGCATCTGCTCTGCCAGGCTGCATGGTACTGCATCTGTCTATGGAGGATGAGCGGCAGCTGCGCCCGCTTTTGGAGGTACAGCGTAAGGTGGACAGCAAGGAGGACGCTGTACTGTTCAAGGAGCAGATACTAGCACTGCAGCAAGCAAAGGGCCTTGCCCTGGGCTCTATGCAGCCACGGGCATTCTGGCGCTCACAGCAGCGGCCGGATGGCAGTGGCACCACTGCTGCAGTGTACATGTCGTTTGACTTTGTTGTCCAGGACCCCAGTGAGCTGCAGAACCTACTGGATGCACAGACAGGGCTGCTGATAGTGCCAGACAGTGCAGCGCGCTTAAATGCACGCTACAACAGCATTCCTGTCCGCTGCTTTCAGTTGGATGGGTGTGCAGGGTGGCAGCCAGACAGGGTGGCCAATGCGCTGCGGCAGCAGGGCTACAATGTGCTGGCTGCTGACTGGGCTGCACTAGGTGGCATTCAAACCCTCAATGCAGTGCGCATTGCTGCAGCTTGCACAGGATCAGCACCCAGCAGCATAACTTTGTGCACTAGTTCTACGCCGCGTAACCTCATTATGCGAGAGGTGTCCCAGACAGCAAGCCAGCTGTGTGACGACATGTTCTTGCAGCATTTTGAGCGTGCACTGCAGCTTGGACCACCACAGCAGCTGGAGCAGCTGCAGCTGCAGCAGAAGCAACAGGAGCAGCAGCGTATGCAGCTGCAATTGGAACGTGAGCGGCAGCAGCAACAGCAGCTGCTACGTACCCGCACGCGGCAGCAGCAAGAGGAGCAGCTAGCCACTAGCTCCCCTGATCGGCTCAGGAAGCATGCTGCTGTTCAAGGCGCGGTTGGCGACGTTGACATGGTGGATACCCCACAGCAGCAGCAGCAGCAGCAGCAACAGCAACAGCAGCAGCAGCAGCAACAGCAGCAGCAGCAGCAACAGCCACCGAAACAGCAGCGGCAGCGGCAGCAGCAACAGCAGCAGCAGCAGCAGCAGCAGCAACAGCAGCAGCAGCAGCAGCAGCAACAGCAGCTGCAGCTTCATCTGCAGCAGCTGTGCGGACTTTCTGCTGCTGTTGACCCTCCTGCTGCTGGCGGGGATAGCAATGCTAATATGCAGCAGCAGCAGCAGCAGCAGCAGCAGCAACAGCAGCAGCAGCAGCAGCAGCTTTTTGCTCCTGCTGACGCTGCTATTGCTAGTGACAGCAGCAATGCTGATCAGCAGCAGCTGCTGCAGCATCAGGTGGGTGTTCAGTCTAACCTCCCAGCAGCAGATACAGGCGGCTTAGGCGGACAACCTCCACCAATAGCTCTCAGCCTGCATGATCAGCAGCAGGAAGGCATGGATCAGTTGCTGCTGCTGGCCAAGCTGTCTGGCAAGCACACCGGCGCTGCAAACAAGCAACCCTTGCACGTCCCAGCACAGATCAGTAAGCCTGTGCTGCCACACCCCACCAGCAGTGGGAAGCGGGCAGCAACTAAAAAGCCTAATGCCTAGAAGGCCCTGCTTACGAGTTGGCTGCCACAATGTAAATGGCTTAGCTGTTAATTGGATGGCCTTTGTCAGTATTGGCAGCAGCAGGGCCTAGACATTGTGACAGCAGTAGACACCCATGTGGGTTTCTTGGACAGGACAGCAGTGGAGCGCCAACTTCTTCATAGAGGATGGCACTCCTTTTGGAGCGTGGCATTTGCAGCTCAGCAGCGTATCACAGGAGGTGTGGCTGTGCTTATCCGCTCTAAGCATTTTGCTAGCGGAGTGATGCGCCTATGTGGGGAGCCCACAGCACCAGCAACTGGTCCAGCACAAGGGAGACTATTGCAAGTTCCGTTGGAATGGGCAGGCCAGCAGCTAAGTGTTGTGGGTCTGTATTTACATGCCAACAACACTGCAGCAAATGCTGCGATTATCAGTGGCCCTCTGGCAAGCATATGGCAACAGCAACAGCAGCAGCCCAACAGAGGCCTGGTTTTCCTTGGGGATTTCAACTTTGTAACCAACACAGCTTTGGATAGACGCTCACCAGCAGGACAACAGCAGCAGCTGCGGCATGCAGCTGCACATGACAGTACACCTACAGTTGCCTGGGTGCAGCATCTACCCAGTATGTGTGACGCGTGGAGAAGGCAGCATCCCTCCCGTAAGGCCTTCACTTATGTAAGGGCAAACGCAGCATCTAGAATTGATAGAATATACATTAGTCCAAACCTTATTTCTCAGCTAGCAGCCTGCTGGCAGGCAGACCGCCAAGGCCCAGTCAGCGACCATTATGCAGTGATTATACGGTTGCTGCCATGTGGTCGTGGTGCCCTTGGCCCTGGCTTGCAAAGACTGCGCTTGTTATTTCTGTCAGATCCAGCCTGCAAAGAAGCTATGGAGCAATGGTTGACTGACCAGCAGCATCAACTACCCACAGATGCCAACACCTTACTGGACAGTTGGTTCCCTGGCTTCATTCTTAAACTCCGTGCTGAAGTGCTGCGATTGAATCACACAGCAAGGCAGCACCGTGCCCAGCAGCAACCGGCAGCACAGCGTGCTGCGGCAGCAGCTGCTGTTCAGGCCGCACATCAGCAGTTGGGAACATGCAGTGGAGCAGCTGTGCTGGGAGCTCTGGCTGCCCTTCTAGTAGCACGTGACAACCTAGCACACCTGCAAGTAGCAGATGAAGCTCAGCAACAGCAAACCAGGGGGCAGCGATGGGTGCATGGTGGTGAACGGCCAAGCTCAGCTATGAGCCGTATTGTGCGGCCACCCAAGGGTGGCAACTACATCAGGGGTCTACGCGCACCTGGCTCAGGCCACTTGGTTAGAGATGGCCTTGGACTATCACGCATAGTGGGCCAGCATTATGCCACCATCACCACCTGTCCACATACCACTGTCACAGCCAGGCAAGCTGTTCTCGAAGCAGTGTCACAGCATTCTAGGACGCTTGGCCCTCTGGAGGCAGAAGGACTGGGGCAAGGCTCAGTCACGGTGGATGAAGTGGTCTATGCCATCAGAGGTACGGCCCCTGGCAAATCTCCTGGTTTGGATGGTTTACCTGGTGAACTGTTTCGTCAATTCAGGGAGCAGTTGGCTCCCATCCTGGCATCCCTCTATTCAGCAATTGGGCAACTGCATAGGGTACCTCTTGGTTTTTTGGATGGAGTTATTATTCCAATTCTGAAGCCAGGTGAAGATGAGTTATTGCCCGGCAGTTACCGTCCTATACAATTGCTGAATTATGTTTACCGTATTTTGGCTAAAATTTTGGCTAACCGGTTGTTGGCTATAATTGGCAACATCATACATCCTGCCCAGTGTGCATTTTTAAAACACCGTCAAATCAGAGACAGCATACGCCTGCTTCAAATCTTACCAGCCTTGCTGCAGGTGAATGGCACCTCTGCTGTGGCAGTGTTCACTGATTTCACCAAAGCATATGACACTGTGGACAGGGAATTTTTATTTGCTGTTGCCAGCCAACTAGGTGTTGGAGCCGGTTTTCTGTTATGGATGCGTGTTTTGCTTACTGACACATACACGTGTGCTTTGGTGAATGGCTTTAAGTCATCTTTTTTCAAATGTGAGGCAGGAGTTCGGCAAGGCTGCCCTCTCGCCCCCTTGCTATATTTATTTATTGGACAGGCATTATGGTGTTTTTTGAAGCAGCGGGGTGTTGGAGTGACAGTGCTGGGCTGTAATATTATAGCTGCTCAGTACGCAGACGATGTTGAACCCTTTGTGCCCTCACTATCTAGCATACCTGGCTTCATCGAATGCATGAATGTGTTTGCTAATGCCTCTGGGCAACGATTAAACCTTAATAAAACTAAACTGTTGCTCATTGGCCGCCAGCCTCTTGTTGCACACACTCATGCAGCTGTACAGCATTCAGGCTTGCAAATAGTTGACAGAGCTAAAACGTTGGGTGTATTTGGTGTGAATAAACATTCCATGCTTGTCTGCTTTTGGCCATGCCTTTGCTATCAATGCTTATGCTCTGTCAACCATACTTTATGGAGCCCAATTTGCATGTGCATTACCGCATTCTGAGTCTGATCAGCTGAGAAAATGGTCCTCAGCTTTGATCGATGCAGGTTTGGGCCCAAAAGGCAACTTACAGCGGCCACCTGGGGTGCCTAGTGCTTGTATGGCAGCACACCCCAGAGATGGCGGCTTTGGATTGTTACCATTACACCATCACCTCTTATCTCGTTGGGCGTCTGAAGGGGCTGACTTGTTATCTGGCAACCCTGCTATACCATGGATAGCACTTGGTCAGGAATTGTGGCAGCATTGGGCCAGCCAAGTCAACGGGGCAGTTAGGGCAGCAAGTCATAGCCCATGGGGCTTACTATTGTGTGGGAAAGAGCATTTACTGCCTGAGCCCGGGCATACAAATCTTATCCCTCAGCCATTGCGCGCAATGGCCCTGGGTTTGAGGGCACTGCCTCCCATGCAACATGTAGGCACCAACGCCCTCGATATTAACTCTTTATGTTGGGAAGCTCCTTTGTGGGGCAACCCTTTATTTGTAGTGCAACAACAGTGGCAATGGTTTGAGCAGTCCAGGCAGGTGGTGGTAGGTTTGGAGTGTGCTGCACCCACTGATTTGCTACACTTGCCTAAGCTGCAATGCCTAGGCCAGGCTGTTGTGCTTTTGCATGAGTTACAACATGTGTGCGCACACCCCGGTGCCCCCAGCACTCTTGGGGAACACGCACGATACAACGTAGGAATTTGGGCTGCCTGGCTTGAACATCGAGCAGCGAACACTAACCGGCAGGTTGCTTTGCAGCACATGCAAGCTTTGATGGCTTTGCTGCCGGCGGCATGGGTTACAGCAGCAAAGAACAAGTTTACAGCTGCTCTGCAAGCTGGACAATCCATTTCTACATTGATTGATGTTAGCAATGAAAGTATGTCGGCTGCTCGCAGTACTATGTGTGCTGGCTTGGGATGGCAGTTATCTGTTGGCCAGCATGTGATTACAGTGCAGCTGACTGAACTTACTGTGGCAACAGCCACAAAACTACAACATCTGTCTGCGCATGATGCCATTCAACCCCGTCACGATGCATTTTTGCAGAGCATAAGAAGGTTGGATGGTTATCAGCAGCATATTTGTCTGCCTCCTGTTACATCGGTGTTGCACAGATGGTGGAATCTGCGTGTTGCAAACATGTACAAGGAAGCAGCTTGGAGATTGACTTTAAATGCATTTCCTACTGCTCAACGTATGGGACTACACACCCCTTGTGTTGTCTGTGGTGCGCTCAGTCCTGGTGTTGAGCATCATTTTTGGTCATGTCCTGTGGCTGTAGCTGTGAGGCGTGAGATCGAAAGCCAGCTTTTGATCTTTGGTTTGTTACCTGCTGGTTCCCGTATCCCATGTTCTGCTATATGGCTTGCACGTCCACCACACAGACGGTTGCACCGCCTAGTGTGGGACATGGTTTGCCTAGCTTCAGTGCATGCTTTTGAACAAGGCCGTAGGACAGCATGGGCTGTATCCTCCCACCTCAATGTGCCAGACATGATTGAAACAGTAGCAATATGTGCTGCAAAAGCCTCATTTTGGGAGGCTTTGACTGATTTTGCAGTTACCATTAAAATACCAAACACAGCACGTACCTTGTTACTAACGCTACAACCATTCATGTCATGGCATGTTGTTTTGATTTCAGGAAATGGTATGCGTGTCGTACGGCGTTGACTGACCTTCAATATCAGATAACATGCTGCAGCTGCAGCCGATATCCTGTGTGTCATGACCATACATGCTTTCTATCTGTATATGGCTCTGCAGTTATCAACACTAGTTGAATGCTACTGCCAGAACCGGCTGCCTTTAGAGGTTGGGCGTTGCTTGTACAGGCAGCAGCATACTGTTTTTTGAGCCTCTGAAATCCTGTTTACCAGGTCTTTGTTTGCGCCGTAGGCGCCTGAGCAGACCAATGTAACCTCATCATATCTCATTCCTACTGTGCTAACCGATGAAATGGGGGGCAAAGCGCTAAAAACTGGTACGGGCTATGCTCGGTAGGAAGGCGCGTATGGGGTAGAAGGTAGTTAACGTGATCCACCGAGGTGCACGCACGCTTGACTCCCACGGGCGCCCCTGAAGGTAAGGCAAAGGGTCGGGCCATAAGCCACCATTCCATAGAGAAATGGTTGGTAGGGCCCGGATGACCCGACTATCCTAGCGGAAAACCGGGCGTGCCGGGGGTTGCTCTTAGAGAGTAACGGCCCTGGATCGCTGATAGTCGCTTCGGCTGCCTTGGCCCATAAACTTACGCACAGAGCCCACCAAAGCACTGTTGCGTAGTTCCTATTCCTATTCCTATTCAGATACTAGTGGGATCATCCAGGCAGGCTGCCAGGAGAGCAAGTGTGTGGCCAGTGCATGACGGTTGTGAGGCAGGTGTGTGTGTGTGCAGTTGTCCGCAAACTTGAAGCTAGCAGCTCAATCATCTGTGGCAAAGACACCTACCCTGTGAAGCTGACTGGAAAATGTGAAGGCAGTTACCACTGTCCAAGACAACCACCAGGCTGCACATATTCCTGTACAACATGTTGCCAATCCCTGGCAACACACCTCTGCCTATTCCTCTTCGGCAAGCATTGCGCGGTCACCCCAATTCGACGTGATGCAGAACATCCAGTCCAGTACACTGCAAATATTCATTTGAAATATATTGAATACACAGAATATGCATACCTGCACTGCTGTGGTGCCGCGTGGCCACAGCCTGTGCTGGCAGATGCCTGTCACGTGCTGCAGCGAGTCGGGCCTGATGCCAGGACTGGCAGTCACTATTGTCCATGACAAACCCCAGGCTGCACCCGACCGTGTTCAACACATTTGGCAGATGCCTCACATCATACCACTGCCTCGTTGCTCCCTGGTAAGCACAGTCACCCTGGATTTGGCAAATCGCAGTGATGTGTTACATCCAGCGCACGGCGTGCCTGCACTGCTGTGGTGCCGGGTGGCCACAGCCTGTGCTGGCTGATGCCTGTCACTCGATGCAGCGAGTTGGGGCTGATGCCAGCCAGCCGCAGCCGCCAGCCCAGCCGCTGCATCAGCTGCTGCGAGGACACCACTGCAGGCCAGCAGCAGATATCAGCAATGTTACATTCAGCGAGCCACTTTGTTACTGGGAGTTGGTGTAGCAAGGGTTAATACTGCTTTCGCCATGACGATATAGATAGTGGGAAGGCTTGGCTGAGGCTGCTGTAACAGCTGGCAGGAAAATGCAAGGGCTGCAAGGACACAGCCAGGTGCGAGCCCGCTGCAATGCATGCAGCCTCCGGGAGCTGCCAGCTGTCAGCAGAGCAAACTGCTGGTCAGGTAGCCTCAGCCAATAGCCGTTTGAGGGGTTACACACTTTCAAGCACCGAGAGCGGCACAATTCAACAAGAGGCAAGACAGAGGAAAGGCGAAAGCAGCAGACAGGTGCAGGCACCGGCAGCAAAGGGAAGGCAGGGGACCAGCAATGAACAGGTCCCCAAACAAGCCTGGCGCAAGGGCGCACAACGCAGAAACAGGCAACGCAGGCCTGCAGCAGAAACACTGCGAGAGCTGCAAAGCACCACACACTATGGGAAGCAACCAGCATCAGCACAGCTATCAAAGCTGCACGACAGCGCACCACTGTCAGACGCTGCATGGCAGCGGACATGACACTATGTAGGGGCTGCAGCGGGCAACACCATCTCGTTGCTGCAAGGCAGCATAAAACCATGAAACCCAGCGAGCGGCACAGGTTCGGCAGGTAGCGCGGCACGTTGTGCATGTTGCGCAACTACTCTGCGGCAACTGACAACCAGTGGTCAGTCACCTGAAACCAGAGGCACCGCTAGCAACACAGCCACTGCAGCGCCACCACCCAGTGCACAATGCGGAACAGTAGCCACAAAAAAAAGGGGGCGGGAAGGGCGGGCGAGTTGCAGTTCGCATGAACAGCAACGAAACGTGCAGGCTAGACGCCTGCGCATGCTAAGTGGCCTTCGGCAGCAGTGAGGTAATGACGTGTTTTGACTGTCACCTCACCCACTGCTTGCCTTTGACCAGGCAAGCAGGGATACAGCTACGCTGCATTAACCGCAATGAACAAGTCCATTGCACATTAATACTGCTTTCGCCATGACGATATAGATAGTGGGAAGGCTTGGCTGAGGCTGCTGTAACAGCTGGCAGGAAAATGCAAGGGCTGCAAGGACACAGCCAGGTGCGAGCCCGCTGCAATGCATGCAGCCTCCGGGAGCTGCCAGCTGTCAGCAGAGCAAACTGCTGGTCAGGTAGCCTCAGCCAATAGCCACATTGAAAAGACCAGTGGAACAGGAAGGGGGAGGGCTGCAAGCAGCAAGGCTTGCAGCCCACCTGGCCCGCCGCAACACGGCGCGCAGATAGAAGCCACAACACATGTGGCAGGCAAACAAACAGACGCACCCCAGCGCACACCACTAACGCAGCAAACACTCACGCTGCCAAACCTACACCGCTGAATCCAGGGCTGGGGCCGACAACTGCTGCGAGAAGCAGCAGCAGAAGCAAACGCAAACCAAAACACACAACCACCAGCACAAACCACCACTGCAGCAAGCACACATGCTGCCAACCTTCAAACCTCTGAATGTAGTGCTGGGGCCGACAACTGCTGCAAGCAGCAGCAACAGCAAATCAAATGCTGAGCAGCAGCACGCTGTACACACGCATGCCCAACACGCAGCCTTTGCGCAGCAAACACCTAGCTGCGGGACCATCTGCAAGCTAGTGCTCGATGCGAACAGCTAGCAAGGGCCAGGAACTGTGGCGCCGAGCCATAGGGCCGGTGAGCGTCGAACAAGGCAGCTGGAAGCTGTCAACCGCAAGCAGCATCAGCTCATGAAACCAAGGCTGAGCCGGCCACAACGGCACCACCACCGTAACATTTGCACGCTCTTCGCGCACTTTCTGCACAACCTGCAGCAACATTGAGGTGGTGACAGGCGGGAAAGCAAAGGCATTGCCCCAAGCAGACCATGGCTGCAGCAGGACATCAACGCCCCTGCTGCCAGGGCACTGGAACAAACTGTAGAAGCAGTGACAGTGCGTGTTTTCCGCCGAAGCAAACAGGTCTATTTTGTGCGGGCCCCACATAAGATCCAGCCAACTAAACATCTCAGAATCCGGGCGGTAGTCCCCATGGTCAACAAAGCGAGAAGGTGCATCAGCTCTATTAAGTTCTGATTTCACCCTGACCACCTGCAGCTGAACATGCAGATCTTGCAGATCTTCAAGCACAGACCACAACAGCCTGTACTCGTCCATGAGAGCAGCGGACCGTGAAGCAAAGCGCCCCAAAACAGACTCTGTCACCGTGTTATCTTCATGCAGCCTCACCACACGATCGCGCACCACAGGCTCAAAAGACAGCAGAGCCATGCGCACAGCTCGCATCTCCTGCTGGTTGATGTGCATGCACGCTTCAGCAGCAGACCAGGCGCCGTGAGCAACCCCTTCGGGGCTGTCGCCCAGGACAGGCAGCACAGCGCCCCAGCCTGTGGGACATGCATCAACAAACAAATCAACAGTAGCCGGGCGCAACCGAATAGGCGACGACAAATGCTGCACAGGGATGCTCGCCCACCACTCAAGATCACGGAAGGACTGGCGGGAGATGCTGACAGTCCCATTCCAGCCAGAAACAGACGCACAATCGTCATACAAACTACGCAGAAACAGGTTGGCCGGCATGACAGCCAGCCGCACAGACTGCGCATATCCACAAAATGCAGCCAGCGCTCGCTTTGGCACGCGGCGCTTGTTCTGCTTGGCAGCAACAGCAATGCCGCGCGCCAGGCGGGTGAGGCGGGCAACCTTGGCTGGGGGCACACAGAAGGTGCCTTGGGCCAGGTCCACAACCAGGCCCAAAAGCTCCAGCCGCTGTGTGGGCTCCCACACAGACTTGGTGGGGTGGGGCGTAAAGCCAAGCCAGTACATTATGGATTGGATCCACTCAGCACCGGCTGCTGCTGTCTCCTGGTCAGGGAACACAAACAAAAAGTCATCCAAGTAGGGCGGTACCTTGCAGCCAACCTGCGCTACACTGCCACGGCTGCCAGGCGCTGCAGGGTACATGGTGCCTGACGGCACACGTGTATGCGCAGGGGAGCGCAGATGCGCAACAAAAGGCCTAGTCACCTTGGTGAAGTATTAAGGCGAGTTATTCCAGCCAAAAGGCAAGCAGTTGATCTGATAAAACTCGCCAGCAAACTCAAAGCAAAAGTAATCGACTGCGCTAGCGTGCAGAGGCACCTGATAGAATGCGTCTGCCATGTCAGCCTTGACAGCAAAGGCATTGCTCAAGTCGTAACGCTGCAAAAACCGCAGCGTCTCAAACCTACACTTGCGGGCGACATTGAAGGTGTTGATATACTTGTAATTGATCACCAGACGCCAAGAACTGCCCTTGGGCACACAAAATGCATTAGAGCAGTATGCAGGGCGGGAGGCAAGCTTGGTAAGCACACCCAACTTGCTGAGGCGGGGCGCTTCAGTGCACAACCACCATTACTTTTGGGCGTTGGTAGATGGCAAAGGGTTCTTGTAAAAGGGGGGCGGTGCGCGGCCACCCAGCCACTCTACAGGAACACCATGCTGCAGCCAGCTGAGCACATGCGAAGATGCACCAATGGCACGCCACTGCTTGCCGCACAATCCTAAGCGCCAGTGCAGCGGCGTGCCTGCAGGAAAGCTGTGCACAGTAACCATGCTCAGATGTCAAGAAAAGGCACCACAATGATGTGCCCCACACAGCTGCTTAATGACACAACAGCTGGGTGTTCAGACGAGTAGCCTAATGACTGGCCGTTACGTGGGAGCCGCCCACACTCGCCTGCTGTGTGCGCAGGGCGCTTACTGCACTGCTGCTCCAGCAGATGTGCTGCCAGAGCCCATGCCTCCGTTGCCAGTGCTGCTGCTGGCTGTGAAAGCCTGCAAGCTGCTCCCGCCGCCTGTTGTGGCGCCCATGCGCAGCGCGCTGCCGAACTGGCGGCGCACAATCAGGTGTGCGCTGCTGCTGCTGCTGCGACGGCGCACACTGCCAATGAGGCTGCTGTTCTCGCCATTGCTGCTGCTGCTGTGGCTTCTGGGGCTGTCAAAGCAGCCACTCCGCGCCAGCGCTTCACCTGCTGAGCTCCAGCTGCTGTTGCTGGGGCCCAAACAACCCCTCATGCTGAGGAGGTAAGCAGCCATACGTAGCTGCGTGCTGACGTGCAGCAAAATGCCGATCTGTCGGGGACTGCACTGTGAAGACAAGCTCCAGCCGCTGGTGCTCCTGCCTGACGCTGGTGCTGCTGCGGCGCCTGCTGCTTGTGTCACTTATCTACACCCCTAAGCGGAGATAGCTGACCTTAAGAAACTGCGGGAAGCGCATTAACTCAAGCCCAGCGTGCCAAAAGGGCTGAAAGAGCACGCGACGGCCGCAGGTAGCCGTGCGTTCAGCTGCCTCTGGCCGACCTAAAGCAGGTCCTTAGTTTGTTCTCAGATATACGTAAGAACGATCTGGAGATATTCGGAGGTATTAATGGATCGATTTCAGAGAAGTGATAAAAAATAGGACGTGTGCAACACTCCAAACGCTACCGAAGTAGCGAGGCGAGTTGCAGTTCGCATGAACAGCAACGAAACGTGCAGGGCTAGACGCCTGCGCATGCTAAGTGGCCTTCGGCAGCAGTGAGGTAATGACGTGTTTTGACTGTCACCTCACCCACTGCTTGCCTTTGACCAGGCAAGCAGGGATACAGCTACGCTGCATTAACCGCAATGAACAAGTCCATTGCACATTAATGATGCTTGCTGTCGTGCTGTTCAGCCCACAGTCAGCTTGGGCTGAGGGACATGCGGCACTGACACTTGTGGCCTTCCATGTAGCTACTGCAGGTTTGCTTGAAGCATTGCTGCATGATGCGTGCATGTGCTGTGAAACTAGGAGATATCATGGGGTTTGCACCAGAGTGTTCATAGAGCAGCATGCGAGACACGTCGGGGACAAGGTGGCATGCTGCTTCATCGGCATCCATGGAGTTAACGTCCACACGGACTGGCTGCGCCTTGGGAGCACACATTCCGGTACACTCCCAAGCAGTAGCAGAGGGAGAAGAGTTAAATCCGTGTGTTGAAGCAGCACCTTGAAGAAGAAGCGGGGTTGAAGCAGCGCAGAAGAAGAAGAGGGGTTACACGGGGTGGTGAAGCAGCGCTGAAACAGCAGCGAAACACTGCTGTGCAAGAGTGTGCTGGGCCCTTTGTGTGGCATCCTGATGATGTTAGCAGTAGCCAACAGCAAAGTGGCGCAGTGGAAGCGTGATGGGCTCATAACCCATAGGTCACAGGATTGAAACCTGTCTTTGCTATGTATGATGTGGTGTTGGGGCATTTCAAAGTGCTGAACAATATCCTAGTATCCCTGGAACTTGTGGGGAAGAGGAAGGCGTGCTGCCTGTATTTTTGTGTTTTGCTTCCTCACCCTCTGCAGCAGTTTTCACCTGCCGCCCTCAGTTGGCACTCGTGTTCCTCGACATATCTGACGTCCTGCTGCTGCCCTGCTCTTCTGTGTAGCCCTTTCTGCGTTAGCCTTGGCAGCGAGTCTTCTGAGCAGCTGAAATGCCGATTGTAGCCTCACCAAGCTTATCATTGATGCTCACCATGCCTCAATCCCTGCTCTGCTCTGTTCTGGCGCGCTGCTCGTTGCGGTGTGCAGGCAATGGCGATGCGCCTGCCCAGCATGTCTGAGATTGTGGACCGCATTGACGAGGCCAACCCAGTGCTGGTCTGGCAGGTGAGACGCAGCTAGCACCTGGCAAGCTGGCAGGATGTGGTTTTGAGGATATGATGTGTGCAGTGGGATGCAGCTAGCACCTGGCAAGCTGGCAGGAATCTGTTGGGGGGATGTGAGGTGCAGTTTGCAGAGCTTGCTGCTCTTGGTGTGAGAGACTGGCATCGTGCGACCAGCAATGATGGGCCAACTCGGGTATAAATCTGACACAGTAGGCTCGGTCAGCAGGATAGTCGTGCTTTTGGATGGTGCACCAGCAGCAGTGTGGTGGGTGAGGCAGCACCAGTGCGACAGCTGCTGGAGTGCTGCTGAACAGACCGCATTGATGAGGCTGCGCACCAGTGCTGGCAGAACAGGAGAGGCATAGCAAGCTGCTGGGAATGCTGGGGGTGTTTGCAGAAGTGCGCTTGTGGCTTGGGGTGGAGCCAGTAGTGGACATGCCGTCTTGGTACGCCTCACCCTACACTACAGGTGCGGCTCGGTGAGCAGCAGTGCCTGTGCATTCTGTCTCTGTATTCGTGTACTTCACTCCTCTGCAGGTGCGGCACTACGTGTACCAGCAGCTGGCGCAGCAGCTGCGTCCCGAGCTGGAGGGTGTCATCAAGGCCAACGACGTGCCCCCCGGCACCCCCTACGAGTTCAACGCGCAGCAGTGTGCGCGCCGCCAGCTGCGCAATACGAGCGAGTCCATTCTGGGCAGCCTGGAGTCGCCAGACATTCAGGAGCAGCTGCTGCGCAGGTGCGGCACGCGTTGACTGTTGCTGTATGGCTTGCAGTTAGCTGGCGTGCGGTTGGGTGTGTGCAGCATTTGTTGTTGCGTTGTTGCTAGTTGTGCAAGTAGTGTTAGTACTTGCAGGCCTGGAGTCGCCCGACATCCAATAGCAGCTGCTGCGCAGGTGCAGCAAGCGTTGACTGTTGTTGTATTGGTTGCAGTTGGCTAGCGTTCGGTTGGGTTTGTGCAGCAGTTGCTGACTAGATGTGGCGGCTTGTGGTGTGTTGTATCTGTTGCGGTTGACCGGCGTTCAGTTGGGTGTGTGTGCTGCACAGCGTGATGCATCGTTGATAGTTGTGCCTGTAGTTTTAGTACTTGAGGGCCTGGAGTCGCCAGACATCCAGGGGCAGCTGCTGCGCAGGTGCAGCAAGCGCTGACGGCTTGCCTTGTGTTGTATCAGTTGCGGATGACCGGCTTTGGTTGGGCGTGTGCAGAGCACTTGTTGACTAGATCGGGCGGCTTGTGGTGTGGTTGTATCTGTTGCAGTTGACTGGCGTTCAGTTGGGTGAGTGTGCAGTACATTTTGATGCTGTGTTGACAGTTGAGCGGGTAGTGTTAGTACTTGTGGGCCTGGAGTTACCTGACTTCCCGGAGCAGATGCTGCGCAAGTGAAAGTGGCAGTAATCAAGACAATTGGCCTGTCGCTGGTGGCTGCCAGCTGATCAGCTTAGTGTGTGGCATTTTGTGCTTCAGATATAATACAGTACTTGGCTTGGAAGCCTTTTTTGCTGATGACTGGTTGTTGGTAGCTGGGAGCCATTATTGCTGAGCTGGCGCCGAGGTGAGGAAAGCAGCAGACAGCCGCACAGCTCGATGCACGATGTGTACATCTTCTGGTTTGACCAGTTTTGCTGGGCGGCCAGCAACCGGGCTCCGCTTCATAATGTTTCGCCACCCGTTAGCAGAGCTCAGCAGTGCTGGCTGCACTCACCCACAATGCAGGAAAGATGAGTGCGGCCGCCATTCACGCTCGCCAGCTTGCTAACCAATGTGTTGTCTGCATCACCTGCCTGCTGTGCAGGTTCCGTGAGTCCACCAACATGACTGACCGCATGGCTGCGCTGACAGTGCTGTGCGACACGGACACGCCAGGCCGTGAGCAGGCGCTGCAGGTGGGTGCGACTGGCGGCAATGTGCTTTGTAGCTTGGCAGCCATGCCAGACGTGCTTGCGCAAAGGTTGCGTATGATACCCAGCAACAACGGGCCTGCTCACACGTCAACATCCAGCGGCAACGGCCGCATAGCGCGATCAGCTGATCAATGTATTGCCAGCTGCATGATGTTGACTCTCAGACACAAGAGCGCTCTCGAAGAGATCAAAGGGATCATACGCCGATTACTCCTCACACAATCATCGCTCCCCGCTGCTTGCAGGAGTTCTACGAGGCCAACAAGGAGAAGCCGCTGGTGCTGCTCAAGTGGCTGGCAGTGCAGGCCAGCTGCGCACTGCCCAGCAACCTGCCGAAAGTGCGCGCGCTGATGGAGCACCCCGCCTTCACCATCACAACGCCCAACTGCTGCTACAGCCTGTTCCTGGGCTTTGCCCGCAGCGTGAACTTCCATGCGGCAGACGGCAGCGGCTACGAGTTCATCGGGGACTCCGTCATCAAGGTGGGCGCCGGCAGCTGTGGCTACATAAGCATGAACATGCTGCGCGTGGTGTTTTCACACTCGGCATTGCCTGCCGGCCTGCCTGTGAATCGACTGACATCCCAGCAAACTGACTGTTTAACTGGCTGATAATCCAATTGACACACTGCGCACCTGGTTGCCTTGCCTTGCCGTGCCCGCAGATGGACAAGATCAACCGCCAGGTGGCCAGCCGCATCGCGGGCGCGTTCACCACCTTCAAGCAGTACGACAAGGAGCGCCAAGCCATGATGGTGGCGCAGCTGCGGCGCATCGCTGCTGTGGAGGGCCTCAGCGAAAACGTGTTCGAGATCGTCACCAAGAGCCTGCAGCAGGTGTAAGGCATGTGCCTGAAGGGCGGGCGGGGAGGGCTGGCCTAGTGATGGGAGGGAGCTGTGTTGTTGGGCTGCTTCCAGGTGGCGGCTGTCGAGCTGGCTGCGTGTGTTGCTGTGCCGCACATCTGTGCCTTGACGCAGGCTAGTGTGCATTGCGCTGTGCCTGTTTTTCCTGTCAGGGTAGGCAGCAGCTGGCCGAGCGTGGCTGCCAGACAGATTGACATGGACAAGATCAACATGTAACCAGCAGGCGTTGGCTTTGTCCGAGTAGGTTGGCGAAAGTGATCTGAACATCCCTTTGCGTTCGTATTCTTAGTGGTTTCTGACGAACGCCTCATTGCAAAACGACACCGCCAACTCTTTTCCAGCTGAGGCAAACTGAAGGACGTGTATGCACATACGCATTTACAGAGCAGTAATGTGAACCGGCCGCAGCTGCTGTGCGAGGGGGTAATTGTGCAGGTACTACTGTGCCACGGCAGGCTGTGACGCTGGCAGTTGACGAAGGAGTGACTCTGACACTGCAGAGTCAGGATCCAGCTGGGTCCCAGGCTAACGACAGAAGCATAGGGGCACGTCGTCTGAGATGGCATCCACAGACTTCGCAAGGATTGCAGTCTCGAGCTGATGCTGGGGCACAGCCGTTGTGGCACAGCCATCATACGACAGCAGCCTGGTATGGCACCGGGCCGACCAGATGAACCCCCGTGGTGGCATTGCCTCTTGTAACAACGGCAGTGCGCTGACAAAGGTTGACACCGCAAGCCAGGGTACCCTTTCAAACACCGATCACCAATTGCCAAGACTCTTGCCATGTCCTAGGCCTGTGCACTGCAGGCTGTTGGAACCGGCTCAACCCGCAAGACATGAATTTGTCGAATACAGTTACTCATACAACCGCTGGGCAGTAGTATAGCTGTGGATGAGTACAGGGCTTCAATCAAGCTCCAATAGAAGTTTTTAGGTAATATCTAACTTTTTCATTGGAGATTAGCAGTGACAGACCCATCTGCTTAGCACTCACAGGCAGATTTTGCACTGCTGGAGCAAGTTTCTAGCCAATGACAACACATACGTGCCCCTTTCGGTCACCAAAACAGACCAAGAGGTCAACCAAAAGGTTATCGATTGGTTAACCATCGGTATGATCCACTCCCAAGTCGCCCAAGTGCAAAACTTGACTCTGCCTTGCAGGGTGGGAGCAGCTGTCAGCTGTCACATCCACTTTCAGTCGCTGCCATGCCATAGCCTGGCTGCGCAATGCAGAAAGTGCCACTATCTGCACAATGCACTCAGATAGTGCCCTTCCACAGGCTGTAGCAGAGGGTGAGGAGTATCTTTAGGACTAATTGCAATTACGCGCCGCTCCTCAGGGGCTTCGGAGCAGCAACCAGCGCAGCAGCCAGCTGCAGCAACTTGACCAGCTCCCTGTTGCCGCTGCTGCTGCAGTGCTGAGCAGCAGCGCCAAGCCTCTTCTGACCAACTGAAGGCGAACCCTGCACCACTACAGCCTCCAGCTGCTGCTGCTGCCTCATAAGAACACAGCCTGGCCAAGAGACAACAGCTTGAGTGGCTGCAGGAGCCCAGGAGCAACCACAACCTCCAGACCAACGAACACAATCCACTGCTGGCCATAACCCTCCCACTTTTGTGCAAAGAGTTGCAGGACACGCAAACTGCAAGCACAATGCAGCAAAATGTTCTTCTGTGTGACGGTGGCATTGTGCTGAGCCCACAACAGCGCATGCCAACTCAACTCCTCAAAACCCAGTGCGCATGCGCAGATGTCTGCATGCAGAAGCACAGCGCAGGGGCGGCAAAGGCCGTAGCTGCAGTGCCAGTGCATGCAATGCTGCAGGCAGACCCACATCTGCATGAGCAAACTGAATGCAATGATGCGGCTCCACAGCACTCTTGGCGATGCGTATGCATGGTACTGTTGCAGCAGCACAACGAGGCGACAACTCACGTGCCACTCCCATCCACGCAGCAGCACTGCCTTGAGGAAAAGGCAGCGCTTCACCGTGACGTACCCGTTATAAGAGCAGGTGGCGTGCCGGCAGACCAACAACCGCCATACTTTGGGTGCACTGCCATGCACTTTCCGCTCCTGTGGGGCGCGGGGGCAATGGTGTAGATGCTCTGACTTGGTCTAGTAACAACATGATGATGATGATGATGATGATGCAACAAGTGCACAGCAATGCATTCCCTTGAGCTGTCAGCAGCCAGCCGCAGGTGAACATCAGCGCCCTGGCTTGCGTCCACTAGCGCTGTTGTCACGCAGCGCTTCAGATCGCACAAATGCGATCATAAGCTGCTTGATGTCTGCCTTCAGCTCCTTAAATCCTTCATTGAACTCTGCCTTCAGCTCCTTGACCTCTGCTGTCATCTTGCTTTCTAGATGGTTGATGTCTGCCTTCAGCTCCTTGACCTCTGCTGTCATCTTGCTTTCTAGATGGTTGATGTCTGCCTTCAGCTCCTTGAAATCTGCTGTCATCTTGCTTTCTAGATTGTCCACCTTGTTTTCTACATTGTCAATCTTAACAGAGAGCGGCGCAGTCAGCGCATGCACAATGGCGCCTACTGCCCCTATAAGAGCTATCAACGTGCATAGTGCCGGCTGGGCCGCCGACAAGGCTCCCATCAGGGCATTCCATCCCTGCAAACGTCAAGAGATGCAGGCAGCAGCAATCAAATTGTGTGTGAAGCAGCACTGCACATTCGGCCTCGCCATTCTGAACTGCTGTGGCTGCATGCCTGGCCCTCAAAAGAGATACTGCTACGGCAGCACAAGCACAAACAATTTCTACAAGCTGTAGTATGCCTGCCATCTCTACGCTTCCATGGCGAATCATAATGCAGCGCGTTGCTGCGCCACCTACAAAGCAGAGACGCAAAAATGTCTGGTGGACACTAGCCCAAATCTGCCGCTCTTGCTACTTGCCTGCCCAGAGCTGTTGCCTTGTGGCTCCTGGCCAGCGTCACCGTCATTGCCACCCGGGGAAGGCGGGCGGGGAACTTTGCCCCCTCCACCAGGAGGCTGCCCCTGCCCCTGCTGCTGACTGCCGGCTTGTGACCCGGGCTTGGCAGTAGAGCAGCGCTTAAAGTTGCTGTGACAGCCAAGAGGCAACACAAGATTTGCATACTGCCGCAGCTGCCAGCGCGCCTGCAGGTACAGCAAACAGAAAAAAACTAGGAGGTTCTAGGCAGCACCTCTGCCTGTTGCATGAGCGGCTATCGATGTCTGCTACATGTGAGTGGGTTGCAGCCACCCTTGCTGCATGCACATGCTAAGTGTTGGTGCAGACAGCTGCCTCTGCAGGGCTGTCAGCAGGCATGCCAAAGCACAACAGACTTCCAAGGTGTACGCCACTTATGCTGCTGCATTAACCATGACAGTCTTTAACAATGGTGCTACAGCTCATGAGCTGCAAACGACGCAACGCGCAAAGATTGCAAGCATGCAGTGCAAGGCCAGAAATCGCACCACCAGCAGACATGGCCGGTGCTTGTGCTATGCACCATTATCGCCCTCAAATGACACTATAGTTTAAAGCAAGCACTAGTCAAGCTCACCGCTCGACCGCCGGGATGCACGCGTGGATTGAACCTTGGCGAGGCAGCCAGCATGGTGAGGACTTCTGGGCACACTGCAAGCTGGTACCTACGTGTACTATTATGTAGCTCTCAACAGTGAAGGACCTCGAGCGCTGTTGGGTTACCAAGGCGAGAGGAGACGAGAACAATCGGAGCCCCGCACACCAGTACTGCCGTGAGTGGCTGTTGTGCAGCTTTAAGATTGTCCACTTTTATGGTCTTTTCCCAAATTTAAGAACGGTGAACGCGTCCAGCCTGGAGGGCAATTATCTGTTACATGGGGCCTGTGCTTAGTTCCGTGTTGCAGGCTTGCTTAATTCCGCCGTGCTTAATTCCGTATTGCAGGCTTTCGTTCGGCTTTCGCCGCCCGTGCTGAGACGCCGTACTGAAAGTGCTCGAGGCCATGTGCCTCTTAACTTGCCAGCCAAGCCCTTAATCGGACTTACCATCACAAACCAGATACCCTGAACCGCACAACTTCGCATGTAGCCCCCCAGCCTCAGGGCTGGCATAGCGCCCACACCTCTTGCTGCCGATGCCGTACAGGTTCTGTCAAAAGTTATGAAAACGATCAAAGCGCTACTCGCCAATTAATTTGATTGATGGAAGTTACCGGGTGCGTCCAGAGACACTTGTAGGACCGCAGAGCGCGGCACACGGGAGTAAACCACACAAAGCCCCAGAGAGGCAAAAAGCAGCTTCCCCCACCCAATAACATGAACTCTGCGCAGAGATAGACTGGCATGACGGAAAAAACAGTGTCAACGTCAGGTGTCTGAAAGCAAGGCATGTAGACATGTATAACATGTCAGCAACATGCAGGTACTGAACACATGGGTGCTCCTGCATCAAGAGTTGGGGACATTGAGCAACATGATGATCAACACGACCATGGACCTCTGCTACTAACTGACAACACAAGGCGACAAGCAATCCCAGCACCACCAAGGCACTGCTGGGGTTTGCCACCCCAAAGGTGCGGCAAATGGACACCCACTGTACACCCACCCGACGGCGTGCATCCACCCAACACACCCACTGGCTGACACGGGCTGCATTTGAGAGCAGAAAAGCTACAAATAGACAACTCATGCAGCAAAGTAGATGAAATGTGATGACAGGCAAATGGGCTCGCAACCAGCTAACTGGCTATCAGTAGAGAGCGACCGTTAATGTCACGCCTTGTCGGCGGGTCCTTTGGCAACTAAGGTCTTCTATAGCGATTCGACGTAGGCTGTAGTTGTATAGAAGGCTCAGTTAGTTAGCAAGGGAAGGCTTCACACAATAGACGAGGCTACGAGGACTTGAGAGGTCTGATGGAAAGACTTCTTGAGTGAATACTTCTTGTTGAGTGAGGAGAGGCCCCCTCTATTTATAGCCTTGGCGAAAACCTACAACGCCTCCTCAACTGCCTACAATTGGAACATTCTGGACCAAGGAGGCTTCTAGACAATCCTAGAACATACTACTTCCGGAAACATCTACATCCTTCCGGAGACTTCTAGAACTTCGGGAACATCTGGAACCTTCTGGAAACATCCAGAACCTTCTAGAGCCTTCCAGAAACTTCCGGTTCCTTCAACCTTACATCATGCCCCCTCCCCAAGGAGCAACGTCCTCGCTGCTTACCCATCAGCCACGTCGACGCACTTGCCTGCGTGTGCTGCGGGTAGCCACCGCCTGCTCTGGGGTTGCATGATGAGAGGTTTCATACTCATCTATCAAGCTCTGCTCAATGTTGCTTGCTGGCTCCCATGAATCATCCTCTGGGCCACAATTGAGCCAACGGACCAAGTACTTGATAATCCAGCGCCAGCCGACTCGCTCACGCCGCTTGTCAAGGAGCTTGTCTACCAGCCACTGGTCGTCATCAGGGTAGACGAGCACGGGTGCAGAGTGTCCTTTGTGGTCAGGGAACTGCGCATCTTCCTTCCATGGCCGGAGTAAGCTGATGTGGAATACAGGGTGAATCTTGAGAGAAGCAGGAAGCTTCAGCTTGTAGGCCACCGGATTGATGACCTTCTCCACCGTGAAGGGGCCGATGAAGCGAGCTGCGAGCTTCTTGCTCATCGTGGATGGTAAATTGAGGTTGATTGTGGACAGCTTCACCTTGTCTCCGACTTGGAACAGGTAGTGTTGTCGCTCCTTGTTGGCTGCGCGCGCTTGGCGCTCATGGGACTCCCGAAGCTTGGCCTTGGCATGCTCAATTGAGTCCGTCATTTCCTGAGCACGCATCTGCGCTGCTGGCACGATCACATCTGCCAAATCAATAGGTGAGGACACATTCTGACCATACGCCAAATAGAAAGGCGTGTAGCCCGTAGAAGGACTAACTGAATCATTGATAGCAAACTCCGCCAAATCTAGGTAATCGTCCCAATCATCCTGGCGAGGTGAAACAAAGTGGCGTAACACCTCTTCCAAGGTGCGGTTCGCACGCTCACTCTGGCCATCAGTCTGCGGGTGAAAAGCTGTAGAAAACCGCAGCTCAATGCCAAGAGCTTTGAACAATGCCTGCCAAAAGTGGCTCAGAAACCGCCGATCCCTGTCAGAGATAATGACACGAGGCAAACCATGGTGCTTATACCATGTACGCACAAATACGTTGGCGATCGCCTCCGCTCCTGCAGTCTTAGTGGTGGGTGCAAAGTGGACCATTTTTGTCAGGCGATCCACAAAGGTCACCACCGCATCATGCCCCTCCTTGGTAACAGGCAGATCTGTGATCAA